>JARYGA010000902.1:0-27039 GCA_030545235.1 Helianthus tuberosus | reverse complement strand
CTTGATAAGTCCTATGCATCATCTCCTGAAAACACATGTGAAAATAGGTACGTCAGCATAAAAATGCTTGTGAGATACATAGGTTTTGTGAAAACAGAATTCATGACTTATGTTTGAGAAAGATGTTTAGTCATGAACCTTGTAATTTGCTTTGTCTTGTAAATCATTTGAAAAACGATAAGATCAGATGATATGTGTAAATAAGAGAATAATGTATGGTTAAATGAATAACCATGTAAAATGGGTTTGTATAAGATAAGTTGTTTGTAAAACAATGTCGTGTGAAAAGTATGTTAATTGTATAAAATGTTATATGTCTCAAATTGAAATGATTCAAATAACGCTACAATATGTGATACCATACAAACACTTATATATAGGAAGTACCAGCGGCGTATCCACCATGCTTGTATCATATTACACACGCCTCGTTACTTAAATCACTTACTCAAACCAAACCACCAAAGTAAAAGGTTTAACAATTCTAGAAATGTTTATGTATAGTCAATTACGGGTCACGCGGTTCAATAGCTACAAACGGTTCAAATGATCAAACGGTTACAACGGTTCACATAGTCAAATGGTTATAACGGTTCACATGGTCAAATGGTTACAACAGTTCACATAGTCAAATAGTTACAACGGTTCAAAATGTAGTATAATGTGTTCATATGCTGGATGAGCATATGCAACAGTAATGCAATGTAAAACAATGTACTAAGTATGCACACAATGGACATACATAGCATGAAATGTAATGTAGAACGATGTACTAAGTACGCACACAATGAGCATACATAGCATGTAATGTAAAACGATGTACTAAGTACGCACACAATGGGCATACATAGAATGTAATGTAAAACGATGTACTAAGTACGAACACAATGGGCATACATAGCATGAAATGTAATGAAATCATGTACTATAATGTACTAACGAACATAGCAGGTATATGATGTGAAAGCATTGAAAGCATGAAAGTAACAAGTAGGCACATGTGTTTCACCCCAAAACAGTTTGGAAAACAGTAAAAGAGGGGTCTATGTACTCACTTGAGATTGCTCAGAAGTCCTAAGATAACCACCAAGCAATGCTAGAGATCACGGAATCGAACGGCACCTAATATAGGTAACTATGTTAATAAACCGGACCTATATCGGAGGATTTAGATAGAATGAGGGTTCGTAAACCAAACGAGTATGGAGACTCGTGTAATATGGTTTAACAAAGCCCACATACTATAACGAAACTTAACCTAAGTGTTTGTGACCCATTACGACCCGTTTAGGTAGCTTAGGCTACTTTAACGCGCCGTTCGCGTAAAACGCGTTCGGAACGCCTAACTAGTCCTATGACAAGTAAAATATGCCTTAACATGTCTAATATGGTTGTCAAATTAGTTTGGATGTCAAAAGTTATGTTACATATGTTTAAAACGAATTTTGGCATCAAAGGGGTATTTTGGTAATTTACCTAAGGCATATAAACTACCTATCATACAACTACTTAAACGAAGCGACCATAAGGTATAACCTCGGAGGGTTATTCCCTATATACTATGGTCACCTAATGTGTTTGGTCGGATCCTAATGATCGACCAAATGGGTCGGGTTCGAAGGTATAAGCGATTTATTAGATCGCTTACCCTTACGACCCTAGACAACGTGGTAATCAGTAGGCATAGTCCCAAGGGACTATAACCATCGTGATTACAATCACTTTGCGAAGTTCAAACGAACTTCACATTGACCATAAACTGGTCAACACAGAAAGTCAAACAAAGTTTGACGTTCGGACTCGAAAAGCAATAAAAGAACGAAAGAATACTTACGAAGGGTCCCCGAATGCTAATCTAGATCAAAATAACTCAGGTATGAAACAATGGTTCCAACTTAGAGTCTTTTTGATCAGATTCTTGTGAGTTTGAAGCAAATGGGGGTGGGGTATTTATAGTTTTTCCCGAACCGTTAGGATCGTTTCTTGGAAAAGGGGGCACGATCTAAGCCGTACACTTGTTGGAAAGTTGTGGTAACTAAAAATGGCCTCTCATGAGCTGAAAGGGCAAGTGTGAGTGTGTGGATGAGGTTTAATCAGCTGAAATCTGCTGACTAATCAGTCTTATCTGATCTGGGAGCCTGATGCGGGCCGCGTAAAGATGAACATAAAACTTACGCGGGCCGCATGGCCATGTCTGATCAGAACTAACTTTCAGAAATGACAGTTTTGGTCCCTGCACGTGTTTAAGGCCATTTCCGACACTTCTAAGGCCCGTAAAGCCAAATTTAAGGCCCTAAAATGATGCCTAAACATTGTGGACATGAAACATGCTCAAAAATATGTCGGATGTTGGTTCGTTTGGTCGTACGAACGCGATGTTCGCTTAATTACGACGGAATGCGCATAAGCGCGAAAAACGATCCAAATGACGCGACGAATGGATTTTTCTTATTCCAAACACTAAAATAAAATATTTTAGTGCTTACATAAATTTTTGGATGTCCGGAGGTATTCAGAACGTAAGTTATGCGCGAAAGTGCAAACTTGTGCACTTTTTGACGCTTTTAGTCCCTGAATGACCCAAAAGTTTATTTTAGCATACCGAACACCTCAAAGCCTATTTCTAAGCTATGTAAAGGATATTTAAGGTATGTTAAGTCTATTTCACTATTCCGGAGTGTTCGTTGCATTAAACTGGTTATATTTACGCATCAGTGCGCGTGTAACCTTCGAGAAAGCGATTTAGAGCTTGAAATCGAACAAGAGTTGATATGTGCAAAAGATACACATATTTATACAAGTCCAAAGTATGAAATATAATATTTCATTGGTTTGGTATTTGTTTGATGGTCGCAGTGACACAAGTGTCACAGTCTCCCCTACTTTAGGAAATTTCGTCCCGAAATTTATTCGTAAGAGTCTGTCTGTGACTTTTTGTTAAATAGCCATCAAAGATATGTAAAGCATAATTTTGTTATTTTCCTCAACGGATATTTTTCAGAAGCGAAAATGAACGAACGGAGTCATTTTCTTCAACGGGTTCTTCGGAAATGGAAAATAAAGGATTTTTTTTTAACTAAACGGATATACATTTCCCTCAACGGATATTCTTCAGAAGTGAAAATGAATGGATGATTCATTCTTCCTCAACGGGTCCTTCGTCAGAAACGGGAATGAAGGAATAATCCACGGATATTCATTTCTCTCAATGGATATTCTTCAGAACGAAAATGAACAAACGGGGTCATTTTCCTCAACGGTTATTCTTCAGAATTTGAAATGAAGGAATAATCAACGGATATTCATTTCCTCAACGGATAATCTTCAGAAACGAAAATGAACTAACGGAGTCATTTTCAACGGTTGCTTCCTCAGAATTGGAAATGAAGGATTTAACAACGGATATTCATTTCCTCAACGGATAATCTTCAGAAACGAAAATGAACTAACGGAGTCATTTTCAACGGTTGCTTCCTCAGAGTTGGAAATGAAGGATAAACGTATATTCATTTCCTCAACGGATATTCCTCAGAAGTGAAAAATGAATAGCTAGTTCATTTTTTCCTCAACGGATACTTCATCAGAATTGGAAATGAATTGGGTTAACTTAGATACATGATAGAACTTGCTGTAATTTCTGTGCACTAAATTCCATAATTATGTATGCATCCATAATTACGTAATTCCTTGCACAGTCCGCACAGTTCGTTTTGTAATGTTGTGGGGAAGGATATCAAACTTGTGATGAGGGTGACTAGACTACCATAGGGTCCTTTTAATTAGATCGACAGAGGATCTTCTTAATTAGGCCACCAAGGAGTCCTTTCATCTATATCATCACATAATATTCCTAACCAGACTTTTGGATCGATCAGTTTAACTAGACCACTAAAGGGGTCTAATTATGAAGTAGTACTTTATAATCCAAGGGACTTAACTACAGCGTAGAAGTCCATTAAGGATTTTAGGTAGTACCTTTGGGGTATCCTACTATGAATCTCTTGTACAAGGATATGTAAGATTCTACGAGGATTTGGATAACATAATTTGGATCACATGACACATAAAAGGGAACACATTAGCACATAATCACATAATTGTTTAATTGTTATTATCTTGTTATTGATTGCTATTAACTTGGCACCTCGTACTTCGTTTCTCTTGGAAGAAACGGGTACTTAGGATTTTCGTGGAAAACGCAAGAGATCATACAATGGAAGAAATTTGGGGGTAGTCTGTTCTTCAAGGAATATGGTTCCTTGATTGTTGGTAATGTAGAGGATATGTTTATACATGCAACCACATAAACATATTAAAATGTAAATGAAAGATTTATTTATAACAACAATAATAACAACTGTTTCATAGATCGTGATAACAAAAGAAAATAATACACAAGGCTTGATTATTTTCTAAACAGCGTTATCTTCTGTCGGTCAGATACTTTTCCCTGCGCTGAATTTGCATTAGCAAGCTTTGGGCAATTCCTACGAAAATGGTGTGACAACTCGAAATTTAGAACCTTTCGTTGTATGCTTAAACGTGTGAATAGTTAAACTTATGTGACTTAATGAATGATAAGTGAACCTTTATATGATCTTGTGTTATGTTACATGTATGCTTGTGTGTATGTATTCGAGTATGTATATGAGCCGAAAGCCATGAACCCGACTCGAGACCATGTGGTCTCGAGTGAACTAGTACAACACTTGGGCCGAATGGGCCACGCACCCCATTTAACCCAACCGAAACCCATTAGGGTGCACCACATGAAGCTAGTATATATGTTATGCACCTAGCTATCCTTGCCATTTTCTTAGACACACACACTCTCCACTCTCTCACACTAAAACCCTAGACACCAAGCACCATACTTCTCCTCCTTCATCTCGGATCCAACCAACCGACCACCAAAGGGATTCTCGGGTTTTGCTTGTTCACACCAAACAAAGCTTCATCTTTCACCACCTCACAACCGGTTAGTGTTTATGATGTTTGTTAGTGATTTTTATGATGTTTGTTGTGTTAAATGATAGCATGAATGGTAGGATTTAACTAGTGTAGTTGTATGCTTAATGATGGGTGTGAACCGAATGTGTATGATGTATATGATGATGCTTGGTTAACATACTTTGATTTCGGATATGTTGCTTAATGAACACACAATATTTTATGTCTAAGTATGATTCAAAACCATGGAGTGTTGATCTTCATAAAAACCGGCTTGCATAGGTGTAGTACCATGTTAATGAGATTAGTGTAGAGTTGATTTTTGATATGTTATGTGACGATTTGAAACTATGAGATGAATATGTTCAAGAATTGATTGTTGTTCATGACTTTGTTAGACTTAGGTTCATATGAATGATGATGAACTACTTGAATGTGTGAAGAACATGATGAATGTAGGAAGAACTAGTTGAATATCATATGAACATGCTTGAATATTTGAATTCTGATGTGTTTGATCCAAAATGGTAGTTTGTTAGACAAGAAAACAGGTTTAAGTGGATAGTACAAATGGCTGCATGATAACAAAACCTTATTGGATAGTACACTGTTCCGAATCAGCTTGTGTCCACTCGAAACCATCAGTTGCGACTCGAAACCATGCATGATGAGTCGAAATCTCCCAGTTGCGACACCGGTTGCGAGTCGCAAACACCTGGTTGCGACTCGAAACCACACATGATCAGCACACCAAACTTGGTGACTCGGAACCACGGTTGCGAGTCCAGTTGCGACTCGTAACCAAACCAGCACGGACCGAAACCACGATTGCGACTCAGGTTGCGAGTCGCAAACGCCTAGTTGCGACTCGAGACTATACACGCTGTTTGGGCTTTCACCTCATTTCGGACTTATTTGATTGGGCCGGACTCTTGGGCCTAGTGTACTGACCTGATATATTACTGTTGAATATGAATGTCAATGAACTGCCATGATTAAACGTGTACGCCTTACGTGCACTACTTGAATACGAACCTGATTGTATGATACAACTATGATAGGACGTGAGTAGCCTCAACGTTGCTTGTTTGACTTTTCTGTGTTTTCTACCGAGCAAACCAAGGTGAGTTCACACCCTCTACAAAGCATGGGATTCCCAGGGGTCGGGAATTGGGGTTAAGGAACTGGGTTCCTCGTCCTCCTTGGGTAGGACAGCAAGGGTTCAGGAATGTAATTCCTCGTCCTCACGGACAGATAACTCGTACTAGACCAAAACTCTATCACGAAGTCCCTCCTTTTTATATCGACTTAATCGCCGGGCCAATGGCGAGCGGGTCATTAGTTAGATAGCGCTATTTAGGTCTGACAAACCTCACACCGTGCCGCAGAGGACGGGCGTGAACTAATGGATCTGGGGCACGTCAATGATGATAGACATTGACAGTTTCAGGGCACATAAACATGACTACAGTCAGCAGTCGATATGGTAACGAGTCTAGTGTATACATGGGGTAGCTCCCCACGGCCGAAATGCCAGATAACTAACACGGGGTAGCCCCCACGGCTGGATAGCCAGAGTAACCGGGAATAAACATGTCACGTTTTTAATTATGGGGTAACCCCCACGGCAGGATGCCAGCTAAAGGAAACTGTTTTCGAAACAACTTAAAACGAACACCCAACCGTGAACTCACTCAACTAGTTGTTGACTCGTTACTACATGCTTGGCAGGTCCTTAGGTTCTTAAGCTGGAGCTTGCATGGAGGAGGATCGTTGTAGGACATGGACGACTGTGTGCCATGTTAAACTATGAAACAATTAAACTTATGTTTTGATTTAAGACTTATGCTTCCGCTTGCAACTTAACTATGTTTTGTTTGAACACCAATTGTATTGGGTGGATTTTTATAACTATTCATATGCTTGTTCAATATGATTGGTGGCTGGATCCTGGTCAGTCACGCCTCCAAGCGGTAGTACTCCGCGGGTGGATTTTGGGGGTGTGACAGATTGGTATCAGAGCCATTGGTTATAGTGAACTTGGTTTTAATAAAGGGGAAAACGTTTTTGTTAAAACCAGACTATAACCTGTACAGTGCTCAACGGTCCACAACGATGCTTCACTCCACATGCAAGACTCGACATTCTAGGTGATATGATCTGTGTATATTGCCTACTTGTTAGTTACATGGTACATTGCTTATGGTATGCTTGGTTAGTATAACTACTGTTGCTTGAACACGTGCGTGCTTACCCTATCTTATCATCGTACTTTCGCGAACCCCTCTCACTCACGTTCTTCTTGATGTGAAGATCATGTCTGGACGCGTTAACATGACACAAGCCCAGTTGACGGCTCTGATTAACGAACGAGTTGCCGCAGCACTCGCAGCTGCACACGCAGGAGGTATATCCTGCAGTCCGAACTCACTCTAGGATCTTTAGGATCCTACTCTCGTGAACCAACCTTTGTGTTAAACTCTGTCTTTTCTTTCACCTACGATAGGTCAGCACGTTCAGCCACCTGTGTGCACTTTTAAGACTTTCATGGACTGCCGGCCAACTACTTTTAGCGGCACTGAAGGAGCAGTAGGTCTCCTACACTGGTTTGAGAAACTAGAATCTGTCTTCGAAATGTGCGAATGCCCTGAGGCGCGCAGGGTGAAGTATGCTACTGGTACTCTCGAGGGTTTAGCCCTCACGTGGTGGAACGCTCAAGTTCAGATGCTAGGGTTGGTTGCTGTCACACCCCGACCGCGTAAAACAACAGATCGCGGCGGAAACATCGAGGCGTGTTGCAACAGAATTAATGTTTCATAACCATGGATACCAAAAAGTGTTTCGTTTTATTAATCATTGAATAATTACATTGTCTGGAAATCTAAATACACAATTTTAAACATAGTCTATCATTGTTATTGAGTCACTAAGGCCTCGTCCAATCCTATGTGAGCATGCATCTTATCAATCGATAACATTCAACAATACCTGAAACATATGTGAAAACGAGGTCAGCAAAGAAATGCTGGCGAGTACATAGGTTTTGTAGGAGTGTCGAAATCATGGCTAGTTTAGATGTTGCAATACTTTATTTAAAAACCTTGTTTTGAAAAGAGTATAATATTGCAACTCAATTAACCAACTCAAATCAAGCGGGTTATAATTTGTAAAACCTCGTAGCCATGACTCTTAACCCAAAAACATTTGTTTTAGTAAATTATTTGGAAAAACAATGATAAGTTCAGGTGATATGTATAAATAAGAAAATAAAGCATGATTAAATGAATAACCATGTAATATGAGTTTGTATAAGATAAGTTGTTTGTAAATAAATGTCTTGTGAAAAGTATGTTACTTGTATAAAATGTTCTATGTCTCGAGCTGAAATGATTCAAATAACACTACAATATGTAATACCATACAAACACTTATATATAGGAAGTACCAGCGGCGTATCCACCATGCTTGTATCATATTCCACACGCATTGTTACTTAATCATTTAATCCAAACCAAACCACCAAAGTAATTGTTAAAACATCGTGTGAAAACCCAATCGTTACCCAATCGTTACCCAATCGTTACCCAATCGTTAAAACATTGTGTGAAAACCCAATCGTTACCCAATCGTTAAAACATCGTGTGAAAACCCAATCGTTACCCAATCGTTACCCAATCGTTAAAACATCGTGTGAAACCCAATCGTTAATTGTTTAATTCGTTTTAGGTCGTGAAACTACTTATATGGTCGTCTCGCTAATAACATTCAAACCTTCGTGACTCATCACTCGTCGCTTCTCGTTTTCGCATTAACAAACCTCCATAGGGTAAGTTAATAATTACAGATTCAGTCGCTACCTACCATACCCACACATAACCACGGGTGTAGTAAATAACGGGATTAGTCAGATCCTATGGTACCATAACCTAATACTGGTCGGCTTGATCATTGCTAATGAATGTCATTTGTTATGTAAACACAACCAACAAGTTTGTTCACTTTATTGAAATCGTTATTAGTTTTGTATAAATCGTCTTAATTGTTTTTGAAACCATCGTTATAACATCGAAAACATTTAGCACATATGAGTCACCCCAAAACAATTGAAAGCAGTAAAATAGGGGAATAATGTACTCGCCTGAGAATGCTTGGAGGTCTTGAACAACAACCAAACAAAGCTTGAGGGAGCACGGAATCAATCGGCAATCTAAAACTATATAAATAAACCGGATCTAAATCGGGAGATCGGATAGGATGAGGCTTGGTAAACCAAACGAGTTTTGGAACTCATATGATATGGTTTAACAAGACCTACATACTACAATGAAACCAAACCTAAGTGCTATCGACCCATCGCGGCCCATTACGACCCGTTTAGGTAGCTTATGCTACTTTAACGCGTCGTTCGCGTGAAACGCGTTCAGACCGTCTAACTAGTCCTATGACAAGTGTTATATGCCTAAACATGTTACATAATCAGTTATGTGACAAAAGTTTAGGTTACATATGCTTAATTACCAATTATACATGAAAAGGGTATTCTGGTAATTTACCTAAGGCATATAAACTACCTATCATACAACTACTTAAACGATGTGACCATAGGGTATAACCTCGGAAGGTTATTCCCTACCTACTATGGTCACCTAATGTATTTGGTCGGATCCTAATGATCGACCAAATGGGTCGAGTTCGAAGGTATAGGCGATTTATTAGATCGCCTACCCTACGACTCTAGACAACGTGGTAATCAGTGGGCATAGTCCCAAGGGACTATGACCAACGTGATTACACTCACGTTGCGAAGTTCAAACGAACTTCGCATTGACCATTACTGGTCAACGCTGAAAGTCAAACAAAGTTTGACTTTCTGACTCTAAAAGCAATAAAATAAGGAAAAGAACGAAAGAATACTTACCCAGGGTCCCCGAATGCTAATCCCGACTTCAAGAACTCAGGTATGAAACAATGGTTTCAACTTAGAGCTCTCAAAATCAGAAT
The DNA here is from genome assembly GCA_030545235.1 of Helianthus tuberosus. Taxonomy (NCBI): domain Eukaryota; kingdom Viridiplantae; phylum Streptophyta; class Magnoliopsida; order Asterales; family Asteraceae; genus Helianthus; species Helianthus tuberosus. The sequence goes on along the minus strand of JARYGA010000902.1, from coordinate 17,088 downwards.
TCTTGTAAGAAATAGCAATGGGGGGCATGGGGTATATATAGATTTCGGGTAACCGCTAGGATCGTTTCTTGAATATCGTGCCACGATCCAAGCCGAACACTTGTCACAATGTTGTGGTGGCTAAAATGTTGTTCTTATCCGCTGACTAGACGATAGGAAACGTGTGGACACGAATCAATTCAGTTGCAAGTTGCAAAACAAACATTGAATCTGGTCAGAAGGGCTAATGCGGCCCGCTTTAGATTTAGGCAAACACAATGCGGGCCGCTTGGGGCCTCTGATCTGCACATATGTTTCAGAAATGACAGTTTAGGTCCCTGCACGTGTTTAAGGCCATTTCCGATACTTCTAAGGCCCGTAAAGCCAACTTTAAGGCCCTAAAATGTTGCCTAAACATTGTGGACATGAAACATGCTCAGAAATATGTCGGATGATTGTTCGTTTGGTCGTACGAACGCGATGTTCGCTTAATTACGACGGAATGCGCATAAGCGCGAAAAACGATCCAAATGACGCAACGAATGGATTTTTTCTTAAGGCGAACACTAAAATATAATATAGTCATGCTTACATAAATTTTTGGATGTCCGGATGTATTCAGAACGTAAGTTATGCGCGAAAATGCAAACTTGTGCACTTTTTGACACTTTTAGTCCCTGAATGACCCAAAAGTTTATTTTAGCACACCGAACCCCTCAAAGCCTATTTCTAAGCTATGTGAAGGATATTTATGGTATGTTTAACTTATGGTCATGCTCCGGAAGGTCTGTTACAGTTCAAATTGGCATACTTTCGCAGTTTGTCAACTTTAGTCCCTGTAAGCGATTTAACTTTGATTTCACCACACCAAACCTTCCAAAACTTATATCTAAGTTATGTAAAGGTTATTTAAGGTATGTTAAGCCTATTTCACTATTCCGGAGTGTTCGTTGGATTAAACTGGTTATATCTACGCATCAGTGCGCGTATAACCTTCCAGAAAGCGATTTAGAGCTTGAAATCGAACAAGAATAGATATGTGCAAAAGATACACATATTTTTACAAATCCCAAGTATGAAATACAATATTTCATTGGTTTGGCATTTGTTTGATGTCCGTGGAGGCACAGGTGTTACAGTCTCCCCTACTTTAGGAAATTTCGTCCCGAAATTTATTTAGAGGAAACTTGTGAGAGCTTGAAAATATGAAGTTGAAAAGATCAAACAACATTGGTTAGGGTTCTGAACTTCTAGTAACCTTTGATAACATCATGATTGCAATGTAAGAGGGATACTTATATACAAGTATATGAAGCGTCATTGGTGCGTCCACCGTACCTCTATTACATCGTCCTCATTTTGTTATTGTTGTCACTATCGATTCTTACACATAATAAATCTTACTGGGTTTACCGTGCACTGAATCTCATAATTATGTGCGCTTCCATAATTAGACAATTCCTTGCATAGTTCATACAGTGTATTCAATAGTGTGCAGGGGAAAACCAAATGAACAATCCTGTGATGAGTGTGACTAGACCGCCATAGAGTCCCGTAGACTAAATCAATAAATGATCTAAATAGACTATCAAGGAGTCTGTCCAACTACATCACTAGATGTCATTCTTTAACCAAATTGTGAATCAATCCTTTAGACTAGACCACTAAAAAGGGTCTGGAGTGGTACTATATAATCCAAGGGTCTTAACTACAACGTAGAAACCCACAAAGATTAAGGTAGTACCTTTTGAATATCCTACTATGAATCCCTCATATGAAGATATGAAAGATTCTGCGAGGATTTGGAAATCGGATCACACAAAAATCATAGAGGAGAACACATAAACACATATCACATAACCACAAAATTGTTCGTTAATTTGTCTTGTAAATTGCGTACATACATTTAAAGCACACTAGGAATCCATTCCGCGGATTTCATTTGGTACCTTAAACGTTATCAAGAATCCAACTATAAAGATAGAAAGATTCAAAAAGGAAATTCGATTTCGATTATTAGGAACCGAAATGTTCGAATTAAGGTACATAAGGAATCCAATTAAGGACTCTGATTTGAATGATAATCATCCACAAGGATCTAATTGTGAAGATAAAAAGATCCCATATGAATTTTTGAAGTTGAAGATGTTTTGAAACCTTGCACTAGATGTGCTTAGGTCAAAACATGATGTAAAATGCTTATGAAGTTGAGATGCTTGATATGTCAAGGCGACATATGAAGCAAAATTTTGAAGGTTAAGTCAATGTATGAGGAAAGTATTTTTGAAAACTATGCATGGGGTTCTTTTAAGAAAAAAATGTGTTTAACGTTTTTGAAACCTTATATATAATACTTTTGAAATCATAAAGTAGGTGTATTAGATAGATATATTTATAAAAATGTTTTAAAATCATGCGAGATGAATTTTGAAATTATGTATAAGGTTTTTGAAAGACATGAATGATGCTTTTCGAAATCATGCACTTGATAATAAAATGTATTGTGTTAATATTGTCTTCAGACTATATGAAATATTTTGAAATTAGGAAGGTTGGTTTTGATAACATGGTCAATGTTTTTGAAATAACATAGACAATGCATCTAGAAAAATTGTTTTCAAACTATATGAAATATTTTGAGACCATGAAGATTGTTTTGAAATACTGGTACTGTGTATGTTGAAAAATCAAAACGTAATGGGTATGAGATTTGAAAATACCCTTAGTTATCTAACCAAGGATTTAAAAATACAGATGTGTAAAAAGCACGATTACTCATAATTTCACTTTATTTCCTGTACTTCGTTTCTTAGAATGAAACGAGTACTTAGAACTTTCGAGGAAATTATGAGCGATCACTTTGAAAGAGAGAATCACAAGAGTAGTTTGTAAGGAACATAGTTCCTTAGTGCAGGTATTATAGGAAAAGTCATACACACATGTAATTATACTCGTATATCAGGATTTGTGAACAACAATTTATTTATAAACAAATCAGATTGTTTCACATTACAAGAAAACGAAAGAAACAAAAGCATGAGATAGCAACATCTTCTACTCAGCCAACTGCTCACCCGTGGGTTGGATTCGCATTTGAAATCTTTGGGCAATTTCTTCGAAAATGGCCCATCTCGCCACAGTTGTAGCAAGTACCACATGGAAAACGAGCTTGAGTTAGGTTGACTTGAACAGCAGTAGAATCTGCAACAGTTTTATTCCGGATCGCAAAATGGCATGTTCTGACCAAATGTCCCCATCGTCCACAGTGGGCACATTTGAAACATGGCGTTTGGACTGGGTGATGGCCATTGCATTGATTGCACAAGGGAGCAGTTCCCAAGTACGGCTTCTTAGCTGGTGGCGCTGCCACCTTGCTAGGTTTTGATTGATTTGGTGCAACGGTTACCGGATCCTTTGGAGCCTTACGCTTCTTTGACCTTTTCGAAGGCTTGGCTTCTACTTCTTTCGATGCTTCTCGAGTGGCTTCATTGTTGAGACGAGACATGGCAATGCCTAAATCCACAGTCCTCTGAATCACTTCACCAATTTGCTGGACAAATTTGGCTGTTCGCTCGGGCATTTGACCAGTGCCAAGAGGAATAGACATTCTAGAAGAAAATGAAAGACAGAGGAAGAAACAAGTGAAAGGTTTATTGAATAATCAATACAGAATGGTAACGAATGAAAATTGTGATCATTTGTTTATTACCTAAGGCAAACAAATGAGATGGTGACAAATCAAAGTAAATGGGTCAAAAATAATGTATCGCGAAGACATGCTCGCCTATAAGTGAACACTCATCCCAAGAATTCCCAGGTAAGCACAACTGGTCTCGCGTCTGATGAGATGTATACGAAGTGCTTGCCTAGACAGAAAACTCGGAATACAGGCATTCACCCTTCCAGTTTGCATGTGTTCACATTATTTAAAACCTAAAACCTTGACGAGATTTTGAAAACTCAAAGGGGTTCAAAACCATATAATAGAGAGTTCAAAACCTTACAATAGAGGGTTCAAAACCTAGTAATCAATCATCCTAGAACAGATGATTAGTTTTCAAAGCGGTTTTGAAATTTATGTTCTTGTTGTGGTCGTCGCCTAAGGATAGGTGACGGTATTGTTTTATGACTAAACGCAAGTAAACTCGCGTTAGGGTCCTAAGAAGGTTATAGACTAGGTCAAAGCATTACTAATAACCTAATTCCCTATAACCATTGGCTCTGATACCATCTTTTCTGTCACACCCCGACCGCGTAAAACAACAGATCGCGGCGGAAACATCGAGGCGTGTTGCAACAGAATTAATGTTTCATAACCATGGATACCAAAAAGTGTTTCGTTTTATTAATCATTGAATAATTACATTGTCTGGAAATCTAAATACACAATTTTAAACATAGTCTATCATTGTTATTGAGTCACTAAGGCCTCGTCCAATCCTATGTGAGCATGCATCTTATCAATCGATAACATTCAACAATACCTGAAACATATGTGAAAACGAGGTCAGCAAAGAAATGCTGGCGAGTACATAGGTTTTGTAGGAGTGTCGAAATCATGGCTAGTTTAGATGTTGCAATACTTTATTTAAAAACCTTGTTTTGAAAAGAGTATAATATTGCAACTCAATTAACCAACTCAAATCAAGCGGGTTATAATTTGTAAAACCTCGTAGCCATGACTCTTAACCCAAAAACATTTGTTTTAGTAAATTATTTGGAAAAACAATGATAAGTTCAGGTGATATGTATAAATAAGAAAATAAAGCATGATTAAATGAATAACCATGTAATATGAGTTTGTATAAGATAAGTTGTTTGTAAATAAATGTCTTGTGAAAAGTATGTTACTTGTATAAAATGTTCTATGTCTCGAGCTGAAATGATTCAAATAACACTACAATATGTAATACCATACAAACACTTATATATAGGAAGTACCAGCGGCGTATCCACCATGCTTGTATCATATTCCACACGCATTGTTACTTAATCATTTAATCCAAACCAAACCACCAAAGTAATTGTTAAAACATCGTGTGAAAACCCAATCGTTACCCAATCGTTACCCAATCGTTAAAACATTGTGTGAAAACCCAATCGTTACCCAATCGTTACCCAATCGTTAAAACATCGTGTGAAAACCCAATCGTTACCCAATCGTTAAAACATCGTGTGAAAACCCAATCGTTACCCAATCGTTACCCAATCGTTAAAACATCGTGTGAAACCCAATCGTTAATTGTTTAATTCGTTTTAGGTCGTGAAACTACTTATATGGTCGTCTCGCTAATAACATTCAAACCTTCGTGACTCATCACTCGTCGCTTCTCGTTTTCGCATTAACAAACCTCCATAGGGTAAGTTAATAATTACAGATTCAGTCGCTACCTACCATACCCACACATAACCACGGGTGTAGTAAATAACGGGATTAGTCAGATCCTATGGTACCATAACCTAATACTGGTCGGCTTGATCATTGCTAATGAATGTCATTTGTTATGTAAACACAACCAACAAGTTTGTTCACTTTATTGAAATCGTTATTAGTTTTGTATAAATCGTCTTAATTGTTTTTGAAACCATCGTTATAACATCGAAAACATTTAGCACATATGAGTCACCCCAAAACAATTGAAAGCAGTAAAATAGGGGAATAATGTACTCGCCTGAGAATGCTTGGAGGTCTTGAACAACAACCAAACAAAGCTTGAGGGAGCACGGAATCAATCGGCAATCTAAAACTATATAAATAAACCGGATCTAAATCGGGAGATCGGATAGGATGAGGCTTGGTAAACCAAACGAGTTTTGGAACTCATATGATATGGTTTAACAAGACCTACATACTACAATGAAACCAAACCTAAGTGCTATCGACCCATCGCGGCCCATTACGACCCGTTTAGGTAGCTTATGCTACTTTAACGCGTCGTTCGCGTGAAACGCGTTCAGACCGTCTAACTAGTCCTATGACAAGTGTTATATGCCTAAACATGTTACATAATCAGTTATGTGACAAAAGTTTAGGTTACATATGCTTAATTACCAATTATACATGAAAAGGGTATTCTGGTAATTTACCTAAGGCATATAAACTACCTATCATACAACTACTTAAACGATGTGACCATAGGGTATAACCTCGGAAGGTTATTCCCTACCTACTATGGTCACCTAATGTATTTGGTCGGATCCTAATGATCGACCAAATGGGTCGAGTTCGAAGGTATAGGCGATTTATTAGATCGCCTACCCTACGACTCTAGACAACGTGGTAATCAGTGGGCATAGTCCCAAGGGACTATGACCAACGTGATTACACTCACGTTGCGAAGTTCAAACGAACTTCGCATTGACCATTACTGGTCAACGCTGAAAGTCAAACAAAGTTTGACTTTCTGACTCTAAAAGCAATAAAATAAGGAAAAGAACGAAAGAATACTTACCCAGGGTCCCCGAATGCTAATCCCGACTTCAAGAACTCAGGTATGAAACAATGGTTTCAACTTAGAGCTCTCAAAATCAGAATTCTTGTAAGAAATAGCAATGGGGGGCATGGGGTATATATAGATTTCGGGTAACCGCTAGGATCGTTTCTTGAATATCGTGCCACGATCCAAGCCGAACACTTGTCACAATGTTGTGGTGGCTAAAATGTTGTTCTTATCCGCTGACTAGACGATAGGAAACGTGTGGACACGAATCAATTCAGTTGCAAGTTGCAAAAAAAACATTGAATCTGGTCAGAAGGGCTAATGCGACCCGCTTTAGATTTAGGCAAACACAATGCGGGCCGCTTGGGGCCTCTGATCTGCACATATGTTTCAGAAATGACAGTTTAGGTCCCTGCACGTGTTTAAGGCCATTTCCGATACTTCTAAGGCCCGTAAAGCCAACTTTAAGGCCCTAAAATGTTGCCTAAACATTGTGGACATGAAACATGCTCAGAAATATGTCGGATGATGGTTCGTTTGGTCGTACGAACGCGATGTTCGCTTAATTACGACGGAATGCGCATAAGCGCGAAAAACGATCCAAATGACGCAACGAATGGATTTTTCTTAAGGCGAACACTAAAATATAATATAGTCATGCTTACATAAATTTTTGGATGTCCGGATGTATTCAGAACGTAAGTTATGCGCGAAAATGCAAACTTGTGCACTTTTTGACACTTTTAGTCCCTGAATGACCCAAAAGTTTATTTTAGCACACCGAACCCCTCAAAGCCTATTTCTAAGCTATGTGAAGGATATTTATGGTATGTTTAACTTATGGTCATGCTCCGGAAGGTCTGTTACAGTTCAAATTGGCATACTTTCGCAGTTTGTCAACTTTAGTCCCTGTAAGCGATTTAACTTTGATTTCACCACACCAAACCTTCCAAAACTTATATCTAAGTTATGTAAAGGTTATTTAAGGTATGTTAAGCCTATTTCACTATTCTGGAGTGTTCGTTGGATTAAACTGGTTATATCTACGCATCAGTGCGCGTATAACCTTCCAGAAAGCGATTTAGAGCTTGAAATCGAACAAGAATAGATATGTGCAAAAGATACACATATTTTTACAAATCCCAAGTATGAAATACAATATTTCATTGGTTTGGCATTTGTTTGATGTCCGTGGAGGCACAGGTGTTACAGTTGCTGCCAACGCCACCCCATGGGAAACTTTCAAGGAAATGATCAAGGAGGAATACTGCAGCCGTGATGAGATTCACAAACTCGAGGTGGAGTTCTTCAACCTCAAGATGACTGGGTCCGAAATTGAAGCTTATGTGAAAAGGTCGAACGAACTGGCAATTCTGTGCCCTACTATGGTGGATCCTCCCATCAAACGCATCGAACTATTTCTTCAGGGCTTAGTGCCAGAAATCCAAAGTCATGTGACTTCAGCGAACCTCGCCACCTACCAGCAAACCGTTCAGTTGGCTCACCGTCTCACAGATCAAGCGGTGGAGCAGAACAAGTTACCAAAACGCATAGGCGCTGCAACTACTTCTGGTACCTCTAGTGACAACAAACGGAAATGGGATGGAACTTCAAGTAAGGGTTCGACTTCTGTTCAGTCCCAGTCTCAGCAGAGAAAGACTGAGGACCATAAGAGCCCTAATCAGCCATCGTCTGGTGGTGGATACAAAGGAAATCACCCCAAATGCAATCGCTGCAGCCTGCACCGCAGCGGACCATGCACCAGGGGCAACTGTCATAGGTGCAACAAGCCTGGTCATGCTGCAAAGGATTGCAGGAGCTTATACCCCGCCAATCAGAATCGTCAGCAAGCTCAACAGAACCAGCGCCAGCAACAGCAACAGGGTGATAACAAAGGGTGCTTTCAGTGTGGAGCTGAGGGCCACTTCAAGAGAGATTGTCCCCAACTGAACAGGAACCAGAACAACAACAACAACAACAATAACAACAATCAGGGGAATGGTAACAATGGGAACAACAACAACAATGGCGCCAGGGGGCGAATGTTTGTGATCGGCCAAGGTGAAGCAAGGAACGACCCCAATGTTGTGGCGGGTAAGTTCCTTCTCGACAACTTTTATGTTTCAGTTTTATTTGATTCGGGTGCCGATACAAGCTACGTGTCACTAGAAGTTAGTCGAATGCTTAAGCGTATTCCAACACCCTTGAACATCAAGCACACCGTAGAGCTAGCAAATGGTAAGAGTTTAGAAGCCACACACGTAGTCAAGGGTTGTAAACTTATTCTCGCTGACCAGACCTTCTCTATCGACCTCATTCCTATTGTCTTGGGTAGTTTCGACGTTGTCATTGGGATGGATTGGTTATCCCAGCACAGAGCAGGGATTCTTTGCAACGAGAAGGTTGTCCGTATTCCAGGTCCCGGTGGTGAACCTCTCATGATTCATGGCGACAAGAGGAGCGCTGTTGAAAACGTCATTTCTCTCCTTAAGGCCCAAAAGTACTTGCGAAAGGGCCACACCGCCATTTTGGCTCTTATTACTGACACCACGGAGAAAGAGAAAAGGATAGAAGATTTTCCAGTTGTACGCGAGTATCCAGAGGTATTTCCTGAGGAATTACCTGGTCTTCCGCCTCATCGCCAAGTCGAGTTTCAGATTGAACTAGCTCCTGGAGCTGCGCCTATCGCTCGTGCACCTTATCGTTTAGCCCCATCAGAGTTGAAGGAACTCTCCACGCAACTACAAGAGCTCCTGGATAAGGGTTTTATTCGTCCTAGCTCGTCGCCCTGGGGAGCTCCAGTACTATTTGTAAAGAAGAAAGACGGTACTTTCAGAATGTGCATCGACTACCGAGAACTCAACAAGGTGACGGTGAAGAATCGTTATCCCCTACCGCGTATCGACGACTTGTTCGACCAGTTGCAAGGATCGAGCTACTATTCGAAGATCGATTTGAGATCGGGTTATCACCAGCTGAGAGTCCGGGAAGAGGACGTCTCTAAAACAGCTTTCAGAACTCGATACGGGCACTATGAGTTTTTGGTCATGCCTTTTGGGATGACAAACGCACCTGCGGTTTTCATGGACTTGATGAACCGAGTGTGCAAGCCTTACCTGGACAAGTTCGTTATAGTCTTCATCGACGACATCCTGATCTATTCCAAGAGTCGGGAAGAACATGAGCAGCATCTGCGACTTATTCTGGAACTCCTTCGAACAGAACAGCTTTATGCAAAGTTCTCGAAATGCGACTTCTGGCTTCGAGAAGTCCATTTCCTAGGCCACGTGGTGAACAAGGATGGGATTCATGTTGATCCATCCAAGGTAGATTCGATTAAGAACTGGCCTGCACCTCGTACACCAAAGGAAATTCGCCAATTCTTGGGTTTGGCGGGATACTACCGGAGATTCATAAAGGATTTTTCTAAGATTGCACAGCCCCTCACCTCACTAATGCAAAAGGGCGTTATTTATCGCTGGGGAAACGCACAGGAGTTGGCATTTCAGCACCTAAAGGATAGACTTTGTAGCGCACCTATCCTTTCCTTGCCGGAAGGCACAGACGACTTTGTGGTTTACTGCGACGCATCAATTCAGGGTCTTGGTTGCGTGTTGATGCAACGAGATAAAGTTATAGCCTACGCCTCACGTCAACTCAAGGTTCATGAAAGGAACTACACTACGCACGATTTAGAGCTGGGAGCTGTTGTTTTTGCACTTAAGTTGTGGCGGCATTACCTGTATGGTATCAAATGCGCCATCTACACCGACCACAGGAGCCTCGAGCATATCTTCAAGCAGAAGGAACTGAATATGCGGCAACGACGATGGGTCGAGTTGCTAAGTGACTACGAGTGCGCAATCAGATACCACCCGGGCAAAGCCAATGTTGTGGCTGACGCCCTCAGTCGGAAGGACACTGCGCCTAAGCGCGTACGAGCTCTACAACTCACGATCCATTCTAGTCTTCCCTCCCAGATACGAGCAGCTCAGATAGAAGCACTGAAACCAGAAAACGTCAGGGCTGAAGCCCTACGCGGATCGAGGCAACGCTTAGAACAGAAGGAAGACGGTGCTTACTACGTAACGGGACGCGTTTGGGTCCCGCTCTATGGCAACCTACGAGAGCTTGTGATGGACGAAGCACACAAGTCTCGCTACTCGGTACATCCTGGATCGGATAAAATGTACCACGACATCAAAACTACGTATTGGTGGCCTAGCATGAAGGCCCACATAGCGACCTACGTCAGCAAGTGTTTGACTTGTGCAAGGGTCAAGTCGGAATACCAGAAACCATCAGGCCTACTCCAACAACCGGAGATACCTCAATGGAAATGGGAGCAAATTTCCATGGATTTTGTCACTGGCCTACCTAGATCCCAGCGCGGGAACGATACTATTTGGGTGATCGTGGATCGACTCACAAAATCTGCACACTTCCTGGCCATTAAGGAAACGGATAAGTTCTCCACTCTTGCAGAAATCTACATCAAAGAAATCGTTTCGAGGCACGGGGTGCCCACCTCCATTATCTCAGATCGAGATGCACGTTTTACTTCTGAGCTGTGGCAAGCAATGCACAAATCCTTCGGCTCACGACTAGACATGAGCACAGCGTACCATCCTCAGACGGACGGACAGTCCGAGCGCACTATTCAAACCTTAGAAGACATGCTTCGTGCATGTGTAATCGACTTTGGCAACCGCTGGGAAAAGCACCTGCCACTTGTGGAATTCTCGTACAATAACAGCTACCACACCAGCATTGGAGCTGCTCCGTTTGAGGCATTGTACGGACGTAAATGCCGGTCCCCTCTTTGCTGGGCAGAGGTGGGAGATAGTCAGATCACTGGTCCAGAATATGTGGTAGATACAACCGAGCAGATCGCTCAGATACGAAAACGCATGACGGCCGCTCGTGAACGTCAGAAAGTTTACGCCGACATGGGCAGGAAACCACTTGAGCTCCAGGTTGGGGAGCGGGTACTACTCAAGGTTTCACCCTGGAAGGGTGTGGTTCGTTTTGGTAAACGCGGCAAACTAAACCCACGATACGTTGGACCTTTCGAGGTCATTGAGAAAATAGGCAGGGTCGCCTACAGACTAAACTTACCAGCGGAACTCGGTGCAGTTCACAACGTTTTTCATGTGTCGAATCTGAAGAAGTGTCCGTCAGATGAGACCCACGTAGTTCCTTTGAAGGAACTCACGATCGACGAGCAGTTACGATTTGTCGAGGAACCAGTCGAGATCACGGACCGGGATGTTAAGGTCCTCAAGAGCACTAGAATACCTCTCGTTCGAGTTCGTTGGAACTCACGTCGCGGCCCAGAGTTCACCTGGGAGCGCGAAGATCAGATGAAACAAAAGTATCCCCAACTGTTCGCAAACAGTACACCCACTACTGAGGCTGAAGCTACGGAATTTCGGGACGAAATTCCAGATCAACGGGGGGTGGATGTGACACCCCAGGAAAACCAGGAAAACCAAACAACTTAACTAGCTTCCTCAGTGAGTGCTTACCAAATTTCGGGACGAAATTTCTTTCAACTTGGGGATGATGTGACAACTCGAAATTTAGAACCTTTCGTTGTATGCTTAAACGTGTGAATAGTTAAACTTATGTGACTTAATGAATGATAAGTGAACCTTTATATGATCTTGTGTTATGTTACATGTATGCTTGTGTGTATGTATTCGAGTATGTATATGAGCCGAAAGCCATGAACCCGACTCGAGACCATGTGGTCTCGAGTGAACTAGTACAACACTTGGGCCGAATGGGCCACGCACCCCATTTAACCCAACCGAAACCCATTAGGGTGCACCACATGAAGCTAGTATATATGTTATGCACCTAGCTATCCTTGCCATTTTCTTAGACACACACACTCTCCACTCTCTCACACTAAAACCCTAGACACCAAGCACCATACTTCTCCTCCTTCATCTCGGATCCAACCAACCGACCACCAAAGGGATTCTCGGGTTTTGCTTGTTCACACCAAACAAAGCTTCATCTTTCACCACCTCACAACCGGTTAGTGTTTATGATGTTTGTTAGTGATTTTTATGATGTTTGTTGTGTTAAATGATAGCATGAATGGTAGGATTTAACTAGTGTAGTTGTATGCTTAATGATGGGTGTGAACCGAATGTGTATGATGTATATGATGATGCTTGGTTAACATACTTTGATTTCGGATATGTTGCTTAATGAACACACAATATTTTATGTCTAAGTATGATTCAAAACCATGGAGTGTTGATGTTCATAAAAACCGGCTTGCATAGGTGTAGTACCATGTTAATGAGATTAGTGTAGAGTTGATTTTTGATATGTTATGTGACGATTTGAAACTATGAGATGAATATGTTCAAGAATTGATTGTTGTTCATGACTTTGTTAGACTTAGGTTCATATGAATGATGATGAACTACTTGAATGTGTGAAGAACATGATGAATGTAGGAAGAACTAGTTGAATATCATATGAACATGCTTGAATATTTGAATTCTGATGTGTTTGATCCAAAATGGTAGTTTGTTAGACAAGAAAACAGGTTTAAGTGGATAGTACAAATGGCTGCATGATAACAAAACCTTATTGGATAGTACACTGTTCCAAATCAGCTTGTGTCCACTCGAAACCATCAGTTGCGACTCGAAACCATGCATGATGAGTCGAAATCTCCCAGTTGCGACACCGGTTGCGAGTCGCAAACACCTGGTTGCGACTCGAAACCACACATGATCAGCACACCAAACTTGGTGACTCGGAACCACGGTTGCGAGTCCAGTTGCGACTCGTAACCAAACCAGCACGGACCGAAACCACGATTGCGACTCAGGTTGCGAGTCGCAAACGCCTAGTTGCGACTCGAGACTATACACGCTATTTGGGCTTTCACCTCATTTCGGACTTATTTGATTGGGCCGGACTCTTGGGCCTAGTGTACTGACCTGATATATTACTGTTGAATATGAATGTCAATGAACTGCCATGATTAAACGTGTACGCCTTACGTGCACTACTTGAATACGAACCTGATTGTATGATACAACTATGATAGGACGTGAGTAGCCTCAACGTTGCTTGTTTGACTTTTCTGTGTTTTCTACCGAGCAAACCAAGGTGAGTTCACACCCTCTACAAAGCATGGGATTCCCAGGGGTCGGGAATTGGGGTTAAGGAACTGGGTTCCTCGTCCTCCTTGGGTAGGACAGCAAGGGTTCAGGAATGTAATTCCTCGTCCTCACGGACAGATAACTCGTACTAGACCAAAACTCTATCACGAAGTCCCTCCTTTTTATATCGACTTAATCGCCGGGCCAATGGCGAGCGGGTCATTAGTTAGATAGCGCTATTTAGGTCTGACAAACCTCACACCGTGCCGCAGAGGACGGGCGTGAACTAATGGATCTGGGGCACGTCAATGATGATAGACATTGACAGTTTCAGGGCACATAAACATGACTACAGTCAGCAGTCGATATGGTAACGAGTCTAGTGTATACATGGGGTAGCTCCCCACGGCCGAAATGCCAGATAACTAACACGGGGTAGCCCCCACGGCTGGATAGCCAGAGTAACCGGGAATAAACATGTCACGTTTTTAATTATGGGGTAACCCCCACGGCAGGATGCCAGCTAAAGGAAACTGTTTTCGAAACAACTTAAAACGAACACCCAACCGTGAACTCACTCAACTAGTTGTTGACTCGTTACTACATGCTTGGCAGGTCCTTAGGTTCTTAAGCTGGAGCTTGCATGGAGGAGGATCGTTGTGGGACATGGACGACTGTGTGCCATGTTAAACTATGAAACAATTAAACTTATGTTTTGATTTAAGACTTATGCTTCCGCTTGCAACTTAACTATGTTTTGTTTGAACACCAATTGTATTGGGTGGATTTTTATAACTATTCATATGCTTGTTCAATATGATTGGTGGCTGGATCCTGGTCAGTCACGCCTCCAAGCGGTAGTACTCCGCGGGTGGATTTTGGGGGTGTGACAAATGGCCCATCTCGCCACAGTTGTAGCAAGACCCCGGTGGGAAACGAGCTTAAGCAGGATTGCTGCCAGCTTGATTTGGTGCAGCTGCGGTTGGGCAAACCCTCGCTGTATGACCTATAAGTCCGCAAACTTGGCATGTGCGGCACTTCACACCAGCATGATGATGTAGGCCACATTGGTTGCACAAGGGTGCAGTTCCGTTGTAGGGTTTCTGGCAGGGGGTTGAGCTGGTTGGTTGGGGACGGCTTGATCATTGTGAGTAACCATGGCGAAGTTCTGAGAAGCCTTTCGCTTCTTTGACTTCTTAGGGGATCCAGTCTGTTCATCCATGGTCTTTGATTCCTCGATTGGGTTCGATTCCTCTACCGGTTTCTTGTCACCTTTTCGGAAAAGCTTACCTTTCCTGATCTTTGATTCAGTCAAGGTTGCAGATAGCTCAATGGTCTGTCTAACTGTAGTAGGGTTGCTACCAGTCACAATGTCTTGTATTGAGTCAGGGAGGCCATCAATGTACTTTTCGATTTCCTTATCCAAAGGCGTGACCATGTTTGGGCATAACAGACTTAACTCCTCATAACGGTCCGTGTAGGCTCGATGCTCACCGCTGTCTTGCTCAAGATTGTCGAATTCCCTTTCCAAGGCCCTGATCTCGTGACGAGGACAAAATTCCTTCATCATAAGGGCCCTAAGTTCAGCCCATGTCTGTACTAGAGCAACTTCTGCACCACGATCTCTCATAACCCCGTTCCATCACGTAAGGGCCCTCTTCTGGAACACACTCGAAGAAAACTCGACCTTGCGATTGTAAGGACACTGCACGTGGCGGAAAGTATTCTCAATGCTCTCGAACCATTGAAGAAGCCCAGTCGTTCCCTCAGAACCACTAAACTTGAGTGGTTTAGCCGAGTTAAAACTCTTGAAATTGCATGGACCATTGTTATTGTTATTGGCTTGGTTCCATTGAGCAAAGAGGTTTGGGAATTGAGCAGCCATTTGCTGTGCAATGATTTCTTCCAGTTCGGCAATTGCTATCTGGTTTTCGCGTCGAGGAGGCATTCTAAAAGAGGAAACATGAAAGGAAACGAGTGAGAGAATTAGACAAAAAGAATGAGATGAAACAAATCTGATGAAAGCAAGGATAGTGGTCATTTGTTTGTTACTACAAACGACCCCGGTGATTAATCAAAGTAAATAGGTCAAAAATAATGTATCGCGAAGACATGCTCGCCTATAAGTGAACACTCATCCCAAGAATTCCCAGGTAAGCACAACTGGTCTCGCGTCTGATGAGATATATACGAAGTGCTTGCCTAGACAGAAAACCCAGAATACAGGCATTCACCCTTCCAGTTTGCACGTGTTCACATTATTTAAAACCCAAAACCTAGACGAGATTTTGAAAACTCAAAGGGGTTCAAAACCATATAACAGAGGGTTCAAAACCTTACAGTAGAGGGTTCAAAACCTTGTAATAAATCATCCTAGAACAGATGATTAGTTTTCAAAGCGGTTTTGAAATTTATGTTCTTGTTGTGGTCGTCACCTAAGGATAGGCGACAGTATTGTTTTATGACTAAACGCAAGTAAACTCGCGTTAGGGTCCTAAGAAGGTTATAGACTAGGTCAAAGCATTACTAATAACCTAATTCCCTATAACCATTGGCTCTGATACCATCTTTTCTGTCACACCCCGACCACGTAGAACATACAAAACGTGGCGGAAACGTCGGGGAGTGTTGTAACAGAATTAATTGTTTCAAATCCATGGCAATTGAAGTTTCGTTTTATTAATCAAACATGAGAGTTTACATTGTTTTAAACAAGAAACAAAGAGTACATAACATAAATTAACTAGTTCTTGTCTCGTTTTAAGTCACTAAGGCACATGTCCGCCTAAGTATGTCTTGATAAGTCCTATGCATCATCTCCTGAAAACACATGTGAAAATAGGTACGTCAGCATAAAAATGCCTGTGAGATACATAGGTTTAGTGAAAACAGAATTCATGACTTATGTTTGAGAAAGATGTTTAGTCATGAACCTTGTAATTTGCTTTGTCTTGTAAATCATTTGAAAAACGATAAGATTAGATGATATGTGTAAATAAGAGAATAATGTATGGTTAAATGAATAACCATGTAAAATGGGTTTGTATAAGATAAGTTATTTGTAAAACAATGTCGTGTGAAAAGTATGTTAATTGTATAAAATGTTATATGTCTCAAATTGAAATGATTCAAATAACGCTACAATATGTGATACCATACAAACACTTATATATAGGAAGTACCAGCGACGTATCCACCATGCTTGTATCATATTACACACGCCTCGTTACTTAAATCACTTACTCAAACTAAACCACCAAGGTAAAAGGTTTAACAATTGTAGAAATGTTTGTGTATAGTCAATTACGGGTCACACGGTTCAAAGGCTACACACGGTTCAAATGATCAAACGGTTACAACGGTTCACATAGTCAAATGGTTATAACGGTTCACATAGTCAAATGGTTACAACGGTTCACATAGTCAAATAGTTACAACGGTTCAAAATGTAGTATAATGTGTTCATATGCTGGATGAGCATATGCAACAGTAATGCAATGTAAAACAATGTACTAAGTATGCACACAATGGACATA
>JARYGA010000901.1:0-63186 GCA_030545235.1 Helianthus tuberosus | reverse complement strand
TCCTTGGGGTGCGCCGGTACTATTTGTGAAAAAGAAAGACGGGAGCATGCGAATGTGTATCGATTACCGGGAGTTAAACAAACTCACGGTAAAGAATCGATACCCGCTTCCGAGAATAGATGATCTATTCGACCAATTACAAGGTGCGAATTGGTTTTTGAAAATCGACCTTAGATCAGGATATCACCAATTAAAAGTCAAGGAAGAGGATGTACCGAAGACGGCTTTCCGCACGCGATACGGACATTACGAGTTCCTCGTAATGTCATTCCGGCTGTGGAATGCACCCGCGGCTTTCATGGACCTCATGAACCGGGTTTGCAAGCCAATGTTAGATAAGTCGGTAATCGTGTTTATCGACGACATTCTGGTATACTCGAAAAGTGAAGTAGATCATGCACGTCATTTGCAAGAGGTGTTAGAGACACTCAGGCGAGAAAAGTTATACGCAAAATTCTCAAAGTGCGCCTTCTGGTTACCAGAGGTGCAATTCCTCGCCACATCATAAGTGCCGATGGAATATTGGTGGATCCGTCAAAATAGAGGATGTGTCGAAATGGAGCCCTCCGAAGAATCCTTCGGAGATTAGAAGCTTCTTAGGGCTTGCGGGATACTACAGGAGATTCATTCAAGATTTCTCCAAGATTGCGTCGCCGCTAACTAAGTTAACTCGGAAAGAGGAGAAGTTTATTTGGGGTGTCGAACAAAAAAGAGCGTTCCAAACGCTAAAAGAAAAGTTAACCCAAGCTCCGGTATTAACGTTGCTGGACGGAGTCGAAGACTTGGTGGTTTACTCGGACGCCTCACTTTCGGGGCTTGGATGTGTTTTAATGCAACGGGGCAAAGTTATAGCTTATGCCTCGAGGCAATTAAAAATGCATGAAAAGAAATATCCCACGCACGATCTCGAATTGTCGACGGTGGTATTTGCGCTAAAAATATGGAGGTACTATCTATATGGGGTAAAGTGCACCATATTCACCGACCACAAGATGTTAAAATACTTCTTCGATCAGAAGGAGTTAAATATGCAACAAAGGCGGTGGCTAGAAACAGTAAAAGATTACGACTGTGAAATACATTACCAGCCCGGAAAGGCAAATGTTGTGGTGGATGCTTTGAGCAGGAAATCGGATTATGTCCCAATTCGAGTGAGGTCGATGCAGCTTGTTGTAACCTCAGGTTTACTTGAACGAATCCGAGAAGCACAAGCCGAGGTGATAAAAGAAGAAAACCTGAAAAAGGAAAGGATAGTCGGTCAGTTGAAGGATTTGGCGGATGGTAGCAACGGGTTGAAGACTCGATTCGGAAGGATATGGGTCCCAAACTCCTGCGGGGTCAAGACGCTTCTACTCAATGAAGCTCATAAATCCCATTATTCTATTCATCTGGGTGCAACCAAGATGTACAATGATTTGAAGCAAAACTATTGGTGGCCCGGAATGAAGAGAGATGTAGTAAAGTACGTGGAGAAGTGCTTGACTTGTTTGCAAGTCAAGGCGGAACACCAGAAACCATATGGGAAACTGCAACCATTGGAAATCCCGGTTTGGAAATAGGAACATATCACTGTGGACCTGTTGACCAAACTGCCTAGAACCAGTCGGGGATTCGATGCTATATGGGTGGTCGTGGATAGACTGACGAAGAGTGCTCACTTTATTTCTATACGTGAGACATATACTTCGGAAAAGATGTCGGAGGTATATACAAATGAGATAGTGGCACGTCACGGAGTACCGGTATCCGTTGTGTCGGACAGGGATACCCGTTTTACTTCAAATTTCTAGAGAGATTTTCAAGAACAGATGGGGACAAAACTATTTATCAGCACCGCATACCATCCTCAGACGGATGGGCAGAGTGAAAGAACAATACAAACCCGGGAGGATATGCTGAGAGCGTGTATTATCGATTTTGGGGGCAGTTGGGATGTGTATCTGCCATTAGCAGAATTCTCATATAACAACAGTTACCATGCCAGCATCGGCATAGCCCCGTATGAGATGTTGTATGGTAGGAAGTGTAGAAACCCAGTGTGTTGGGGTGAAGTGGGTCCCCGTGAACTAGCCCACAAAGAAGTTGTCCAAGCCACTAATGAGAAAATCGAGGTGGTGCGAGCTCACTTGAAAGCTGCCCAAGATAGGCAAAAGTCTTATGCCGACAAAAGACGAAGACCGATTGAATTTCAAGTAGGCGACATGGTTATCTTGAAGGTATCCCCATGGAAAGGCGTGATCCGATTCAGGAAGAGAGGGAAACTAAGCCCGAGATTTATCGGACCATTTAAAATCATTGAACGGGTCGGTAAGGTAGCGTATCACCTTGAGTTACCGGAAGAATTGAGTGGTATACATGGCACGTTTCATGTGTCACAACTTCGAAAGTTTCTAACGGAGGAAACGGCTTATATCCATTATGACAACATTAAAGTGGATAATAGTCTTAATTACGCAGTGAAGCCGATTGCGATTCTAGATCGTAAAGTAAAAAGCTTAAGAAACAAGGTGATTACTCAAGTAAAGGTTAAATGGGAACACAGAAAGGGCTCGGATACCACATGGGAGTCCGAAGAAGAGATGCAACGGCTCTACCCTACACTATTTGGTACGTACTTTGGTTTCGGGGACGAAACCCTTTTTAAGGAGGGTGGACTTGTAGCACCCCATAAACATAAAGTTTTATATTAGAATTACAAAGTATTATATAAACAAAAACAAACTGATTAGGATTGAATAACCCAGTTAATTATAAGTCTTGTAGTGACTCGCAAGTGGGTTAAAACACTTAAATTATGAACTAAGGAAAATGGTGGGGCCAAACTTGTTAAACTTGAAACTTAATTTAATTAAAACAAATAGAGTAAACTGCCATTTTGGTCCCTGTGGTTTGGCCAGTTTTGCCATTTTAGTCCAAATTTCAAACTTTTTAAATCTGAGTCCCTATGGTTTGCATTTTGTTGCCATTTTAGTCCAAAATTCAAAAACCTCATTTTTTTGATTGTTGCAACATCCTATTTTGTCTTTTAGTTCAGGGGTATTTTGGTCATTTTGCTTTTCATTTAATATTTTCTTAATTAACATTTTCTTAATTAAAAAGTAAATTAAATACAACTGACTCACTCTCTTCTCTCTCTATAAACAACAACAGGTCCAAATAATCATCTTCATCTTCCCCAAATAAATCATCATCATCCCCAAATAAAACCCTAACCATGGCTACCGCCGCAATCTTTAGCAGCAGACTTATCAGATTCAGCAGCAGACTTATCATATCAGGTCCAAATAATCATCTTCAGCAGCAGACTTATCATATTATCCCCCAACCCAACATCATTTCTCTCTCTCTCTCTCTCTCTGTAACAAACACCACCACAACCATTGTTACCACCGCCATCTGCGAAAATGAAGGGGTGGGTGTACGATGACCACCGAATCCAGCCACCACAGCCCCACCACCACCTGATGCAAGTAAGTTCATCACCACCACCGTCTCCAGGTGCAACCCTCAGCCCCTCCACCACTGTCTTCCACAACGACCACTGCATCCACTACCACCCTTGTCTGTTTATCTTCAAGTTCCAGCCACCGCAACTATTAGGCCCAACCATCACTCTCTCTAAACCCTCTCCCACTCTCTAAGAATAACCTCAAATCCACACATCTTTCTTCCCCAAATTCTTTAAGTTCCAGTCGCTGCAACCATTAGCTCCGGTCATCACTCTCTCTAAACTATCTCACACTCTCTAAGAACAATCTCAGATCCACACATCTTTCTTCCCCAAATTACAGATCTCAGATTCAGTTTAATAATCTCTGACGGCTGGGTAGCGTGGTTGTCATCGTGCAACGTTTCCAGGTTCATCGGTTGTGAAGTTTGTGTCGGGTGTTGATGTTTAAGGATCTTTTACAGAATGTTTGTGAAGATGGTGTGGCGTGATGAAGATGTTAGTCGGTGGTGTGGGGTGGATGGTTTGGGTTTGGGGGAGGATGATAATATCTGGTGCTTTTATAAGGAATGATTTAATTTTATTATTTTAATTAATAATGTGTTATAATAAAATCATAATGACCAAAATGCCCCTGCACTAAAGGACAAAATAATCAGTTTTCAACAGTCAAAATAGAGGGTTTTTGGATTTTGGACTAAAATGGCAACAAAATGCAAACCACAGGGACCCAGATGTAAAAATTTTGAGATTTGGACTAAAATGGCAAAAGTGCCCAAACCACAGGGACCAAAATGGCAGTTTACTCAAACAAATAAAACCCATCAAACACACACAAGAGTGTGTGTGTCTGGTCGATTGAAGCAGAGGGCGACCCAAGGAAAACCCCCAACCCTAGTTCATGCTAAATCTCTCAAATTGAAAGTCCAAATCAAGT
Organism: Helianthus tuberosus; assembly: GCA_030545235.1. NCBI lineage: Eukaryota > Viridiplantae > Streptophyta > Magnoliopsida > Asterales > Asteraceae > Helianthus > Helianthus tuberosus. The sequence continues at coordinate 58,801 of JARYGA010000901.1, read as the reverse complement.
CTAAATCGAAATCCAAGTACAAATTAGTGATCTCCACTGAGAAAGGAGTCACGAGGTATGTAAATTTCATGAGAAATCTCTAGTTAAATTTCTGAGCAAACTTAGAGAACTCGAATTAGATGGTTGCATGTTCGCTATATGATGAAATAGGAACATTGTAGTGTCTAGGAGTAAACCCTAGACAGGTATATGACGAAATTAGGTCTAAAACTTGTGAATTCATGATCATCATTGAAGGTGATAAGTGGGATTTGTATGAACATGCTAAACACTAGAAATTTATAGTTTTTCTAGTGTAATTTGAATTTTTATAAGTAAATTCTGATGTTGTAGATATGAAAATTGATATGAGCATGTTAATTGATGTTAAAATCGCCTAAATAACAAGCCATGAACATGATAATAAAGTGTATAAAATTCTACCTTTGAAGTGTTTGTAAAAATGCCTAAAAGAAGGCTTTAAAACTGAAAATTGGGTTTAAACGCGTATTTATAAATTTCGGCAAGTTATGCATTACATGTTATGGAAAGAGTTCTAAACAGGTTGTGATTGAACTCTATAGGAAAAGATACCGGGGCGTCAAGTGGACAAGCCGGAGGCGACTTGCGTTTGAAGGGCGTGCTTTAAAGGTATGTAACTTGTTATGTTACAATATGTAAACTAGATATGTTAATTGCTCTAAATCGTGTTTTGGTATAAATGTTGATATTAGTTGAAGTGATATTGTTCGCTATTGATTTAATGAGTGTAAATAGACTAGAATGCGTTTGGTAGTCATTAGAAACGGAGGATTCCGTAAATGAGCCAAACGGGTCAAATAATTGGTTAGTAGTAATAAAACTTTGCTTTGATTGACTTTTGGCGAAGACGGATCGCAAGAGCGTGAAGCCACAAGTGTGGTAACGAAACGCCGGCGGTCGTAAGCCCCGGAAGTTGGGGTAAATACGTCTTATCGTCTTAAGTTGTTACTAGTTAAATTAGTACAAAAACAATATGGGTCAAACAGACATATTGTGCATTTACTAGTCCCCAACCGTACATTCCATTTTTTGACTAAACGGTTAAGATAGGTGCTTCGGTAATTTTATTACGGACGCGTAGGAAAAAGAATCAGCTAAATCGGACGCTCGAGTCAAAAGTTATGATAGTTTAAAGTTTATAAATGGGAATTAGTGATGCTGGGCTGATATTCAGCACCCATCAACAAACCTACTGTCGAAATCATGTGCTCGCGCCACGCCACGGCGAAACAGTCTCACCGTCGCGCGACGCGACGGCCGTGGTGGGCCTCGACGGCTATTGCCATCCCGGTCGCGGGGCGCGACCGCCCCAATTCGTTGAATTTGTTGTTTGTTTTCATTGTTTTACTATGAAACTTGTTTATACTTGATTTTAAGGTGTCAAAACAAATCTTTTACGTGGTTTTGACAATAGGTGATGATGGACTTAATCCGGACGGCGATCAAGTACGATTACAAGAACCGAACACGATCTTTTAAAGCTTTCGCGATTACTTAAATATGTTTAAGACAGTGTATATGTAGTTAACACTTAATTACTTGTTTTGGGATTGTTAAACTAGTAGTACTTATCTAAAATGTTAATTTGATGAAAATTTTCCTTATGTTTGATATGTAAATCAAAGTTTTGGTTTACAAATGCTTGTTTTATGTTAAATCATCATAAAAAGCAAACAGAGTGTAACATTTGGGACCATACCCCTTCAAGACCCCCCCAGTCCAGTGCTGCTTCCATACGCGGGCGGGGCAAGTGGTTGGAGCTCTAGACTAGAAATAAAAGAAGTGTATGCGCTTCAACTTGGAGGTTGTAGAAATTATCTCATGGGTTGGAAGGCTAGTGCACGCACGTGTTACTTCTTATCCATGTGACGCAACTATCAAACTTTTCTAGGACCATTCAGCTCCGTTTGCGCGACAAAAACTTTGAAATTTGAAAAGAGCATATTCTAACAGGTTGGTGGCGAAAGTGACGGCTGATGTGATCAATGACACAGTGACAAGCATGTTTAGACGTGCCTTTTCGTCTTGTGTCAGGAGAGTGGAGTCCACGCGCACATGATAACTGTCGCTTCGGTTTCCCTGTCTGACGTGTCGATCCCATAGTGGTCACGTGCTGCAAGTTGCAGGCACGGTTACCCATCACATTAAATACGATGGGTATAAATAGGAGAGAAAAGCAAATGGTTTAACAGGTTTCCTTGAATTCTCTCTCTATTTGTCTACAAACCTTCAAGTGATTTCTAAAGATTTTCAAGTATTCATATTTTTCTAGATTTTTCAGATCTTCATCTGCATATATGGCTGATCGCAAAGATGACGTTATAGAAGTCGAAGAGACCGGTGGTGGCATGCCGCCACTGAAGTGGGAAGAGGTTCTCTTCGAACAAATTGCCCGGGGTCATCAGTTTTCCGGCATGTGGGACGCCCGATATCTGGCCAAGAGGCAAACCGCTGCCGATGCACCGCTGAGGTATATCCATTTGTTTGCCAATTTTTTCGGGGAAGGTAACTTCCGGTTACTTACTAAAAACTTTAATAATCAATACTCCGCCGCAACGCGCTGGTAGGGTCAACTCGTATTAAACAAATATCAAAACGTTTCCTCCACGAGACTTTCCTAATATCATATTTATTATTTCTTTAATGACGATCTAATCTGCTTCTAATTCTACAGCATTTGCCCATCATAGACTCGAAACCTTGATCTCTTTGGGGAGGAGCACAATCTTACACACAAGTTCTTAAAATTATAAAAATGCCAATTTTGTACTTCTGAAATTTATAACAACTAGATGTAAGTTCCATCGTGTTGCGGTTAGGGCCTTACAAATTACGACACAATGAATCTATTTTCTACTGCTAGGGCCTTACAAATTACGGCGCATTGAATCTATTTTATACTTCTCTATCGACCCACTCGTTGCGTTTTAAAGCCACAAACCTAAGGATTAACTACTACATTTTTGTATCAAGTTAGATATCCAAACGATCACATTGTGTTTCCAAATGTCTTGTGGAGGGAAATACAAATACTTGATGTTGATTAAGGATAAGCATGGTACCCGTTCGGTATCAAACCTGTACCGATACCCAAAGTACCAGTACCGAAAACGGAAAAAGTGGGTACCAGTACCGAATATACGAGTTCGGTATCAGTACCGGTATTTACCGGTGTTTTACCTGTAAATACCGGTACCGTTACCAGTACTATTCCGATACCGGTACCGAAAAACGGGGAAAGTGGGTACCGGTACAATTAAAGAGAGTTGGCCCAAAACAATAACCCACACAAGCTAGTTGTTTTGTAGAAAAAAAAAACATTGTCCAAGAATATATGCTTAGAGTACCACTTCTAATGCACCATAATGTTAAAAAATAATAGTATGTTTTGTAAAAAAACCATTGTCCAAGAATATATGCTTAGAGTATCACTTCTAATGCACCATAATGTTAAAAATTAATAGTATATAAATAGTATATAAATGTCAATTTTGGGAAGTATCGTAAATGAGTTAATTACATAGTTAGTCCTTGTGGTTTGCACAAAGTAACATACTTAGGTACTAATAGTTTTAAATCACATTCTAGGGTATTAACTTTTCATTTTGTAACGTTTGAAGCTATTAACGTTATTTGTAGGTTTAAAATCACATTCTATTAGTACATAAGTATGTTATTTTGTGCAAACCACAGGGAATAACTAGGGAAAAGATCAAATAGGAAGATTAATTTCGCTAGGAAGGATAGGAAGCAATAAGAGGATGACATGTGGCAACATTTAAAATAAAGAAAAAGGGTATTTTAGTCAATCCAACCATTTCTTCTTCCTTTTTCAAAACCCAGTAACTTCAAAACCCACCATTTTTAAAACCCACCATCTTCAACCATTTCTTCACTTTCTATCTCAATAATCACTACATTATAGTGCGATTTTCATCATCAATCAATGATTCAAACCCCCGATCAACGTGTTCTTCAGTTTTTTTGAAGAAAACCCAGTTTAATTTCATACAAAATCTCGTTTTTTCCGGTGATTTTGAAGATAATCACTCGATTTGTTCGATTCAATCGCTGATAAGTGTTTCTATCATTTCAACTTTCGTCAATTGATAAAGAAACCGGCTTCGATCCATGTAAGAAATTCTTTAATTTCATTTTCACGATCTGGGTTTTTATTTAGTCATTGCGTTTACGATCTTGGCGGGGGTCCGGGGGCGGCAGCCCCCGGTAGCGGGGTCCAAAGGGCAGAGCCCCTGGCTGGGGTTGAGCTGCCAGAAATTGGCTCATTTCGAAGACAGTAATTCGTAGACAATTCAGACAGTTCACAGACAATTCACAAACAGTTCAGAAACAGCTTTATGTGTCCATTGCGTTTTAGAAATAAGAGAGTTTTATGTGTTTTCTGGCTATTGCGTTTTGGAAAAAAACACATTTTTAAGTATCTTTAGTCATTGCGTTTTAGGTAAAAACACATTTTTGAAGTGTTTTTAGTCATTGCGTTTTAGGTAAAACACATTTTTAGGTGTTTTCAGTCCATTGCGTTTTACAGAGAACACTTTCTTTTGTTTTTTTAGGTCATTGCGTTTTACAAATGAGACATTTTTAAGTGTTTTCTGGCCATTGCGTTTTACAAATAAAACATTTCTTTGTGTTTTCTGGCCATTGCGTTGTACAAATAAGACATTTCTTTGTGTTTTTTGTGTATTGCGTTTTAGGTAAAACACTTTTTTATGTGTTTTCAGTCTATTGCGTTTTAGAAATAAGACATTTCTTTGTGTTTTCTGGCCATTGCATTTTACAAATAAGTCATTTTTTTGTGTTTTTGGTGCATTGCGTTTTAGAAAAATGTCATTTTTTAGGGTTTTTTTTCATTGCGTTTTACGTAACTGGTGGTTTTTCTATTGCGTTTTACACAACTGGGTTAAATTTTTTTTTTTAAATATAGCAATAGTATACTCGTTTTAAAGATAAAAAAACGCTCGTTTTTTTGGTGCAATTTTAAAAAAAAAAATAATGTCGTATGAAAGAGTTATTAACGTTTAAAAAATGGAGGGGAATTGGAGGAGAGAGAAACTATTGGCTTGGATTGACTAGAATGCCCTTGAACAAACTCACGCGCCTCTTTTCTTCTTTTTAATTTCCCTAATTTAATCTTAGCCCTTGATTAACTAAATGGATGGTCAAGATCACTTCCTAGCCTTCCTAGCCAAATTAACTTCCTATTGTATCTCCACCCGGAATAACTATGTTAATACCCTAGAAGTTAATACCTCCAAACATTACAAAATGAAAAGTTAATACCCTAAAAGGTGATTTTAAACTATTAGTACCTAAGTATTTTATTTTGTGCAAACCACAAGACTAACTATGTAATTAACTCTATGGTAAAATTTTAGCATTTGTTTAGGAAATTTACAACTTAGAATTACCTATTTTCCAAATATCACGAGTTTACAATATTGATATAACTCAGCTCGTACTTTATCCACAACATGATGCAATTATTGTGATTTTCATGGACCAAAGAGGTTCACAAATGTTTGTTGCTATTGTTAAAAGGCTTAACATCTTTTTCCTGTGTATGTGTTTTATCTGTCTGTCTCATAAGGTTTGTTTTGTGTAGGTACTTTCCTCCGGTCTCACAACAGTAGAGTTCAAATGACATGGTTAACGTTGATCTGCCCATAACTCTATGGAGGCGCAAAATTCCCAAATTATATAACCTTACAAAAAGTAATTTGGGGTACCTTAGATTAACTTAATAGTTGTGTCTCTTCAAATCACACCCTTAAATAATACCCTTGCATTAATAAACATATACCATATATTAAATACATGTTATGCCAACCTAAACCAACATGTCCCAATATATACACCCCTTTAATAAATTATATAATACTACAAAAAGTAACTTAAGATACAATGGTTTGGATCACACCCTTAGTCACAATCATTCAAACTACTTTTATATAATGAAATATTAATATTTGTTAAACAGTGTGTTGATTGATGTGTCACTTTAGTATAATTTGTCTAAACGCCACATGGAGATTGTATAACTTCACTTTGTTATCATATATATTTTATCGTTCCATTATACAGTAATTGATTTCTCAATTCGTTTGCCTTTATTTGATAGTAATAATTTCTCTGTCTTTATTTGATTTTCTCAAATACAGTAATTGTTATCTCAACTCGTTTGCCTTTCTTTGATAGTAATAATTTCTCTGTCTTTATTTGATTTTCTCAATATATGGTAATCGATTTCTCAAATATTATATAGTAATTATGGTAATCGATTTCTCAAATATTGTATAGTAATCGATTTCTAAATCGAAATCCAAGTACGAATTAGTGATCTCCACTGAGTAAGGAGTCACGAGGCATGTAAATTTCATGAGAAATCTCTAGTTAAATTTCTGAGCAAACTTAGAGAACTCAAATTAGATGGTTGCATGTTCGTTATATGATGAAATAGGAACATTGTAGTGTCTAGGAGTAAACCCTAGACAGGCATATGACGAAATTAGGTCTAAAACTTGTGAATTCATGATCATCATTGAAGGTGATAAGTGGGTTTTGTATGAACATGCTAAACACTAGAAATTTATAGTTGTTCTAGTGTAATTTGAATTTTTATAAGTAATTTTTGATGTTGTTGATATGAAAATTGATATGAGCATGTTAATTGATGTTAAAATCGCCTAAATAACAAGCCATGAACATGATAATAAAGTGTATAAAATTCTGCCTTTGAAGTGTTCGTAAAAATGCCTAAAAGAAGGCTTTAAAACTGAAAATTGGGTTTAAACGCGTATTTGTAAATTTCGGCAAGTTATGCATTACATATTATGGAAAGAGTTCTAAACAAGTTGTGATTGAACTCTATAGGAAAAGATACCGGGGCGTCAAGTGGACAAGCCGGAGGCGACTTGCGTTTGAAGGGCGTACTTTAAAGGTATGTAACTTGTTATGTTACAATATGTAAACTAGATATGTTAATTGCTCTAAATCGTGTTTTGGTATAAATGTTGATATTAGTTGAAGTGATATTGTTTGCTATTGATTTAATGAGTGTAAATAGACTAGAATGCGTTTGGTAGTCATTAGAAACGGAGGATTCCGTAAATGAGCCAAACGGGTCAAATAATTGGTTAGTAGTAATAAAACTTTGCTTTGATTGACTTTTGGCGAAGACGGATCGCAAGAGCGTGAAGCCACAAGTGTGGTAACGAAACGCCGGTGGTTGTAAGCCCCGGAAGTTGGGGTATATACGTCTTATCGTCTTAAGTTGTTACTAGTTAAATTAGTACAAAAACAATATGGGTCAAACAGACATATTGTGCATTTACTGGTCCCCAACCGTACATTCCATTTTTGACTAAACGGTTAAGATAGGTGCGTCGGTAATTTTATTACGGACGCGTAGGAAAAAGAATCAGCTAAATCGGACGCTCGAGTCAAAAGTTATGATAGTTTAAAGTTTATAAATGGGAATTAGTGATGCTGGGCTGATATACAGCACCCAGCAACAAACCTACGGTCGAAATCATGTGCTCGCGCCACGCCACGGCGAAACAGTCTCACCGTCGCGCGACGCGACAGCCGTGGTGGGCCGCGACGGCTATTGCCATCCCGGTCGCGGGGCGCGACCGCCCCAATTCGTTGAATTTGTTGTTTGTTTTCATTGTTTAACTATGAAACTTGTTTATACTTGATTTTAAGGTGTCAAAACTAATCTTTTACGTGATTTTGACCATAGGTGATGATGGACTTAATCCGGACGGCGATCAAGTACGATTACAAAAACCGAACACGATCTTTTGAAGCTTTCGCGATTACTTAAATATGTTTAAGACAGTGTCTATGTAGTTAACATTTAATTACTTGTTTTGGGATTGTTAAACTAGTAGTACTTATCTAAAATGTTAATTTGATGAAAATTTTTCTTATGTTTGATATGTAAATCAAAGTTTTGGTTTACAAATGCTTGTTTTATGTTAAATCATCATAAAAAGAAAACAGAGTGTAACATTTGGGACCATACCCCTTCAAGACCCCCCAGTCCAGTGCTGCTTCCATACGCGGGGCAAGTGGTTGGAGCTCTAGAGTAGAAATAAAAGAAGTGTATGCGCTTCAACTTGGAGGTTGTAGAAATTATCTCGTGGGTTGGAAGGCTGGCGCGCGCACGTGTTACTTCTTATCCATGTGACGCAACTATCAAATGTTTCTAGGACCATTCAGCTCCATTTGCGCGACAAAAACTTTGAAATTTGAAAAGAGCATATTCTAACAGGTTGGTGGCGAAAGCGACGGCTGATGTGATCATTGACACAGTGACAAGCATCTTGTCACTGTGTCAGACGTGCCTTTTCGTCTTGTGTCAGGAGAGTGGAGTCCACGCGCACATGATAACTGTCGCTTCGGTTTCCCTGTCTGACGTGTCGATCCCTTAGTGGTCACGTGCTTCAAGTTGCAGGCACGGTTACCCATCACATTAAATACGATGGGTATAAATAGGAGAGAAAAGCAAATGGTTTAACAGGTTTCCTTCAATTCTCTCTCTATTTGTCTACAAACCTTCAAGTGATTTCTAAAGATTTTCAAGTATTCATCTTTTTCTAGATTTTTCAGATCTTCATCTGCATATATGGCTGATCGCAAAGATGGCGTTATAGAAGTCGAAGAGACCTGTGGTGGCATGCCACCACTGAAGTGGGAACAGGTTCTCTTCAAACAAATTGCCCGGGGTCATCAGTTTTCTGGCATGTGGGACGCCTGATATCTGGCCAAGAGCCAAACCGCTGCCGATGCACCGCCGAGGTATATCCATTTGTTTGCCAATTTTTTCGGGGAAGGTAACTTCCGGTTACTTACTAAAAACTTTAATAATCAATACTCCGCCGCAACGCGCTGTTAGGGTCAACTCGTATTAAACAAATATCAAAACGTTTCCTCCACAAGACTTTCCTAATATCATATTTATTATTTCTTTAATGACGATCTAATCTGCTTCTAATTCTACACCATTTGCCCATCATAGACTCGAAACCTTGATCTCTTTGGGGAGGAGCACAATCTTACACACAAGTTCTTAAAATTATAAAAATGCCAATTTTGTACTTCTGAAATTTATAACAACTAGATGTAAGATCCACCGTGTTGCGGTTAGGGCATTACAAATTACGACACAATGAATCTATTTTCTACTGATAGGGCCTTACAAATTACGACGCAGTGAATCTATTTTATACTTCTCTATCGACCCACTCGTTGCGTTTTAAAACCACAAACCTAGGGATTAACTACTACATTTTTGTATCAAGTTAGATATCCAAACGATCACATTGTGTTTCCAAATGTCTTGTGGAGGGAAATACAAATACTTGATGTTGATTAGGGATAAGCACGGTACCCGTTCGGTATCAAACCTGTACCGATACCCAAAGTACCAGTACCGAAAACGGGGAAAGTGGGTACCAGTACCGAATATACGAGTTCGGTATCAGTACCGGTATTTACCGGTGTTTTACCTGTAAATACCGGTACTGTTACCAGTACTATTCCGATACCGGTATCGAAAAACGGGGAAAGTGGGTACCGGTACAATTAAAGAGAGTTGGCCCAAAACAATAACCCACACAAGCTAGTTGTTTTGTAGAAAAAAAAAACCATTGTCCAAGAATATATGCTTAGAGTACCACTTCTAATGCACCATAATGTTAAAAAATAATAGCATGTTTTGTAAAAAAAAAAACCATTGTCCAAGAATATATGCTTAGAGTACCACTTTTAATGCACCATAATGTTAAAAATTAATAGTATATAAATGTCAATTTTGGGAAGTATCGTAAATGAGTTAATTACATAGTTAGTCCTTGTGGTTTGCACAAAGTAATATACTTAGGTACTGATAGTTTTAAATCACATTCTAGGGTATTAACTTTTCATTTTGTAACGTTTGAAGCTATTAACGTTATTTGTAGGTTTAAAATCACATTCTATTAGTACATAAGTATGTTATTTTGTGCAAACCACATGGAATAACTATGTTAATACCCTAGAAGTTAATACCTCCAAACGTTACAAAATGAAAAGTTAATACCCTAGAAGATGATTTTAAACTATTAGTACCTAAGTATTTTATTTTGTGCAAACCACAAGACTAACTACGTAATTAACTCTATGGTAAAATTTTAGCATTTGTTTAGGAAATTTACAACTTAGAATTACCTATTTTCCAAATATCACGAGTTTACAATATTGATATAACTCAGCTCGTACTTTATCCACAACATGATGCAATTATTGTGATTTTCATGGACCAAAGAGGTTCACAAATGTTTGTTGCTATTGTTAAAAGGCTTAACATCTTTTTCCTGTGTATGTGTTTTATCTGTCTGTCTCATAAGGTTTGTTTTGTGTAGGTACTTTCCTCCGGTCTCACAACAGTGGAGTTCAAATGACATGGTTAACGTTGATCTGCCCATAACTCTATGGAGGCGCAAAATTCCCAAATTATATAACCCTACAAAAAGTAATTTGGGGTACCTTAGATTAACTTAATAGTTGTCTCTTCAAATCACACCCTTAAATAATACCCTTGCACTAATAAACATATACCATATATTAAATACATGTTATGCCAACCTAAACCAACATGTCCCAATATATACACCGCTTTAATAAATTATATAATACTACAAAAAGTAACTTAAGATACAATGGTTTGGATCACATCCTTAGTCACAATCATTCAAACTACTTTTATATAATGAAATATTAATATTTGTTAAACAGTGTGTTGATTGATGTGTCACTTTAGTATAATTTGTCTAAACGCCACATGGAGATTGTATAACTTCACTTTGTTATCATATATATTTTATCGTTCCATTATACAGTAATTGATTTCTCAATTCGTTTGCCTTTATTTGATAGTAATAATTTCTCTGTCTTTATTTGATTTTCTCAAATACAGTAATTGTTATCTCAACTCGTTTGCCTTTCTTTGATAGTAATAATTTCTCTGTCTTTATTTGATTTTCTCAATATATGGTAATCGATTTCTCAAATATTATATAGTAATTATGGTAATCGATTTCTCAAATATTGTATAGTAATAATTTGTGCACCTTTAATTGGTTTTCTCAATGTTCAGTTTATTATATAGTAATTGATGATGATTTCTCATAACAAAAAGATATTGATTTCTCATAATAAATTTACTTCAAGATATAACTTTTTGATAAGAAACAAACTGGAATTATCTATTAGATTGCAACTTTGCAAGTGATTGTATTGAATCTTCTGGAAAAAACCCAATCACCAAATAACAATATACAAGAGTATTATATAATACAAGCGGTTACAAGGTATTAATACGAGCGGTTACAAGGTGTTAACTGCCAAGGCAGTTACATGGGGAAAACGTATATCTGGTTTTATAACACTCCCCCTCAGATATACATACAGTTCATTATACACTATTAACAACATTCTTCAGGATGATGTTAAATCGATACTTCAGGACCAATATGATAAACTGATACTGCAGGACCAATTATGCTGCCTCGTTAAAAACCTTGCTAAGAAAACCCAATGGGACAAAACTTAGCCAAGGAAAAGAGTACAGCGTGTATAATGCTCCCCCTCAATTTAACTAATGTCTTTTAACCTACGAAGCCCGATCTTATGTGATAACTGCTCGAAACTGCATCTAGGTAAAGACTTTGTAAACAGGTCTGCTAGATTTTCATTGACTTGATCTGACGAACATCAATTTCCCCTTCTTTCTTCAAATCGTATGTTGAGAAGAACTTTGGTGAGATGTGCTTTGTTCGATCACCCTTGATGTAACCTTCTCTGATCTAAGCTATGCAAGCAGCATTGTCTTCATAAATAATTGTCGGCTCCTTCTTGATCTGTTCTAGTCCGCATGCATCTTGTATGTGATTAATCATTGATCTCAACCACACACATTCTCGATCAGAATCATATAGTGCTATTAATTCGGCATGATTTGATGATGTTGCTGTAAGTGTTTGCTTAGTTGACTTCTAAGAAATTGCTGTGCCACCGTATGTGAAAACATAACCTGTCTGAGATTTTGCTTTGTGAGGATCTGATAGGTATCCGGCATCAGCATACCCAACAAGCTGGGACTTTTGATCTTTCTGATAGAAAAGACCTAAGTCTTGTGTCCCGCAAATATCCTGGAATATATGCTTTACACCATTCCAGTGTCTACGTGTTGGATTCGAATTGTATCTCGCTAATACATGAACTGCCAATGCAATGTCAGGTCTTGTGTTATTTGCGAGATACATAAGGGCACCGATCGCGCTTAAGTACGGTACTTCTGGACCAAGTACTTATTCGCCTTCTTCTTGAGGGCGATAAGGATCCTTGTGTGGATCTAGCAGTCGGACAACCATAGGTACGCTAAACGGATGTGCTTTATCCATATTGAAACGTACTAACATCTTCTGGATGTAGTTTGATTGATGGAAAAATGTGTCATTGCACAGATACTAATTGTAGTCCGATGCATACTTTTGTCATACCAAGATCTTTCATTTCAAATTCCTTCTTTAACAACTGAGCAGCTTTCTCTATCTCTTCAGGAGATCCGATGATGTTGATATCGTCAACATAGACTGCTATTATAGTGAAATTTGAGAGTGATCGTTTTATAAAGACACATGGACTGATTACATCAGATTTGTATCCTTCCTTTTCGATATATTCACTAAGTCGATTGTACCACATACGCCCAGATTGTTTGAGACCATATAAAGATCTCTGGAGCTTTATAGAACACATATCTCGAGGTGTTGATTTTAATGCTTCAGGCAATTTTAATCCTTTAGGGATTTTCATGTAGATGCCATTTTCAAGTGTCCCGTATAAGTATGCAGTGACGACATCCATTAGTCTCATATGAAGTCCTTCATAGATTGTGAGGCCGATTAAGAACCTAAGGGTTATCGCATCCACTACAGGGGAATACGTTTCCTCATAATCAACTCCTGGGATTTGGGAAAACCCTTGTGCTACAAGTCGAGCCTTATATCGTACAATCTCATTCTTTTCATTTCTCTTTATTGCAAACACCCATTTATAACCTACTGGTTTGACGTCTATGGGCGTTCGGACTACAGGTCCGAAAACATGTCGCTTTTCGAGCGAATTTAATTCGGCATTTATGGCTTCTTGCCATCTTGGCCAATCATTTATGTGCATGCACTCTTCTAAAGTTTTAGGTACGTAATCATTTTCATTGATTACATCCGTTGCTATAGCATATGCGAATATATCATCAACACGTGTTTTATTCCGGTTCCACATTGTATTATCTTGTACATAATTAATAGAGATCTCATTTTCGTTCGGTACCGGTGTTTCTTCTGAAACTTCATTTTCCTCTGGATTCACAGTTGTCTCTTCTGGGACATTTACCTCTACCGGGGTTTCACTTATAATCTTTTGTGAGTTTTCACCAACTACGTTACTTTGCTCTTTTCGTTTCCGTGGGTTTTTGTCTTTGGAACCGATTGGTCTCCCACGCTTTCGTTGTATAGTAATCGCTTCTGGGATTACTTCAATTCGAGCAGGTGCATTTGATGCTGGTACATGTGACTTTGTCACTCTATTCGTGTCTGTGAATGCATCTGGTAATTCATTCGCTATTCTTTGCAAATGTATAATCTTTTGGACTTCATATTCACATTGACCACTTCGGGGGTCGAGATTTGATAGCGATGATGCATTCCACGTTATTTCTTGTGTTACCAGTCTTTCTTTGTCCTTATCTCCCCCTAAGACTGGGAACATTGTTCATCAAAATGACAATCAGCATACCGTGCTGTAAACATGTCTCCCGTCATTGGTTCTAAATATTTAATTATGGACGGGGAGTTAAAGCCAATATAGATACCCAGTCTTCTTTGGGGTCCCATTATAGTACGTTGTCGTGGCGGTATTGGTACATATACCGCACAACCAAAAATTATAAGGTGGGACAAACTTGGTTCTCGTCCGGAGACCAGTTGCAATGGGGAGTATTCGTGATCAGCAGTTGGTCTCAATCTAATCAGTGCAGCGGCATGCAAAATAGCATGACCCCATGCAGAAGATGGTAATTTACATCTCATTAAGAGTGGTCTAGCGATTATTTGTAATCGTTTAATCAGAGATTCAGCTAAACCATTTTGTGTGTGAACATGAGGTACTGAATGTTCAACATTGATCCCAATTGACATACAATAGTCATTAAAAGCTTGAGATGTGAACTCTCCCGCATTATCCATCCGAATGTTTCTAATTTGATTATCAGGGAAATTGGCTCTCAATTGTATGAGTTGAGCTAAAAGTCGGGCAAATGCTACATTTCGAGTAGCTAAAAGGCTCACATGTGACCACCTTGAGGATGCGTCTATTAAGACCAAGAAATAGCGGAATGGTCCACACAGAGGATGAATAGGCCCACAAATATCCCATTGGATTCTTTCTAAAAATGATGGGGTTTCATGTATCAATTTAGTTTGTGAGGGCCGAGTAATAAGTTTGCCCAGAGAGCATGCTGCACATGATAAGTCTTGTGGTAGCAAAACTTTTAAGTTTTTGAGAGGGTGCCCGGTTGCACTTTTGATTATTCATCTCATCATTATGCTGCCAGGGTGACCTAGACGGTCATGCCATATATTAAATATGTCTTTATCTAATAGCTTTTGGTTACTCACCATGTATGATTCGATAGGATTGATATTATTACAACATAATCCAGAGGATAAAGCTTCTAATTGTTCAACAATTGTTTCTTGGCCATTTTTGTTTGAAGTTATTTGAAGATATTCAATAGTATTTTCATATATTGTTTTTAGGTGGTAACCGTTTTTGCGAATATCTTTAAAGCTAAGTAAATTTCTTCTGGATTTACTAGAAAATAATGCATTATCAATAGTTAATTGGGTACCCGAAGATAATGTTATGTGTGCTCTGTCGGAGCCTTCGATAAGGTTACTGACACCCGATATAGTACCAATCGGTGTCTCTGCCGGAGACAACTCAGAGAAAAATTTCATATCTTTGAGAATAGTGTTAGTACTACCGCTATCTACCAGACATTCATCACCAATAATAGCTCTGCTGGAGCTGGTATACATATTTCTTCTGAAAATGATAAAACACGTTAATTATAAGAAATTGCATGTTTGAGTATGATAAAAACATCATGCAACTATAAATCAAACATCACTAGGTTTTAAATGAAACATAATATTAGTTTCAACAAAAATACCGCAAACAA
Source organism: Helianthus tuberosus (assembly GCA_030545235.1). Classification (NCBI taxonomy): domain Eukaryota; kingdom Viridiplantae; phylum Streptophyta; class Magnoliopsida; order Asterales; family Asteraceae; genus Helianthus; species Helianthus tuberosus. The sequence continues at coordinate 43,470 of JARYGA010000901.1, read as the reverse complement.
ATGAAACAAAATCAAAACATCGTATTTACTGATTTTGTAGATGGAGCTTGTTATTTTGGTTCGCGACCAATAAACATGGTATTAGATTAGTATATTTTGTAAATTTACGTTCTCTGTAATACTGCCCGAGGAGCATGTTTGATGTATGGAACGCTGAGAAAGTTTTCTCTAACATGTCTTCATCGGTGATTTGTTCACCGCATAAATTTAACTTAGAGGTGATGCGAAAAAGGGTAGAGTTGTACTCACTAACAGTTTTATGATCTGTAACCTTAAATGAACCCATTTACAGTGAGTTTTAGAGAGTAGGACCAACTTCAGGTGGTCAAATCGTTCTTGAATGTTTTTTCATAACTCGAGAGGGTACTCGACAGTAAGGTATTCCCTCTTCAGGCGTAAAAAAATAGAACCATATACTATTTTGGGAAGGAGTTGTATGCATCATGTTTCCAGATCACAAATTGTACTTTTTAATACTTTTAGAAACCTTTTTTTTTTCCAGAGCAGATATTACTATAACCAGAAACATATGGTATCACAACTTGTACTTTGTGGATAAAAAGTTGTAACATGTGTGTAAGTTAAGTATTTCTGGTCAGCTTATAAAACTATACGTATAAGTATATATTGTATTTCAAATAAATTAAATATTAAATATTAATAATAATAATAATAATATAGTAATGGGGTATGGCTGTCATCCAACATCTTTTTGTCTCACCCATCCAATCCATCTATATTTTTTTTTTATACTCCAACAGATAGACAGATAGCCATCAAGAGAATCAAGAGAGAGAAACAAAACTTCACAAAATTCAAATCTTTTTGTGGGTTTTAATTCCTTAAAGATGGGTTCATCGTCTCCATCAGCAACACCATATATCAACGGAAAAGCGCTGCGATCAGTATTGGAAATAACCGCCTCCGGTACGGATTCCGATAACGTAAGTAGTTTCAGCAGCCGCGGTTCGTCGTTCAGTGATAAGTCTCCGCCACCGTCGTCGAAGCGTCAAACGCAAGAGAAACCGTCGCCGGTGTTGTTTATCGATTGGCGATTGAGGACAATCGCCGGAGTAAAAGTTTCGTAGTTGCAGTGAACGCCGGTTGTTAGAGGGAAACATAAATTCATGGTTTTTTTTTTTTATGTGTGGTAAGATCTAAAAAGAAAACCCCTTATATCTGTGTTCTAAAGTTCACACAAAGAAAATCCTATTTCTATTGATCCAAATGATGATATCTATAAAGTAATTCGATTTAAAAAAAATAGAGGAACAAAATTGTTTGCATCATTTTCTGTATGTGAGAAAAAAATATGTGTAGAAGCATACAGAATATATCCCTTTTCAGTTATCACTTTGTAAAATCTAAATTTGTGCATCTTACTGAAATACAGATATATAGATATTATCCAGTAGATCATGAAAGTTATATATCATACAGTGGAGAATGGATGACGTGTACCCGAATTATGAGAAACGAAGATGTTCGGAATCCAAAAGCGATGTTGACGAATTCGTGTGGTTGCAGATGGCCCGGATTTGATGAACGACAATTATCTGAATCCAAGCCGGTAAATTCCCTAATGAATAGAGCGATCGTGCTGATAACGTGATAAGAAACAAACTGGAATTATCTATTAGATTGCAACTTTGCAAGTGATTGTATTGAATCTTCTGGAAAAAACCCAATCACCAAATAACAATATACAAGAGTATTATATAATACAAGCGGTTACAAGGTATTAATACGAGCGGTTACAAGGTGTTAACTGCCAAGGCAGTTACATGGGGAAAACGTATATCTGGTTTTATAACACTTTTTAAATTTAAATGTTAATTTTTTTTTATTCATGTAAGAAAATTATTTTTGGTACATCTTTTTAGAAAATCTTTAAATTTCAGTCGTTTCGTATTAATGTCTTTCCTTTGATGACACGAAGGCATAACAATAAATCCCGTGTAAAACGTCATACAACAAATTATATATCATATATCTATATTAAAAGCAATAATTCTTACGCATTCTAAAAAGCAATAATTCTTACCCATTCTAGATATTTTTAGAGGTTAATCGAAGCGAAAAGAATGTTTTGAAAAAACAAAAGTATTTGCACATCTTATACTGACAATGCGGCAAAAATGAAAAGTATGTTTCTTAAAAAGCTAAAGAGTCATTCATAATCAACATCTCACACCCCACCGTAACGCTTAGATTGACGTCAACTTGTTATAATACAAATTTTAATCCAATATTCATCGGATAGAAAGTATTTGCTTAATTGAAGATATTATGATTTCCAAATCGAAGTAGAATAAAGTTTTAGATTGATCATGTATGGAATATCAGTTGTGGTTCATAAAAGACATGATAATTGAATCTAATATCAGTCAGAACACCCGTCACAATGCGCAGACATTCCCACTAGTATATATATACATAGGGGAATGTTCATTTGAGAAGAAATTTAATTTGAGAAGAAAAAGAAGAAATGGTATAATGATAAAACATTAAATACTTTATAACTCTTCCTATTAATTATGTTATCTCTCGTTAATAAAGCAAAAAACATTTTCTCCTACACATTTCAAAATTTTTCCTACATATATCTTACACTTACCGAAATTTACCCTACGCATATCTAAACTTATCATACACATTTAAAAATTTATCCTACACATACTAAAATTTATCCGACAAATGTCAAAAATCGTCCTTCACCATACATTTTTTTATCTTGAAAAAGTATATTTAAAAGTATATTAATTTACCTACATGCCCTTATTAAAAACATTAAGCACACATATTAAATGAAGTAAAACTTATTCTTTTTATTCTTACAAATTTTTTCTTCTCATTTGAACCCTCCACTATATATATATATATATATATATATATATCCTAAGAGAAGTCTACCCTATTTGAGAAACTTGAGAAGCAATCTGGACCACACATTTCCCCTAAGCAAAATATGCAAAAAAAGGTGAAAAAGAATGCAAAAAAAATTTTTTTTTTTTTTTTTTTGGAAAAATCGCTGCTTTTTCTTTAAGGATTTAATTTTTTATTTTTTTTTTAAAAAAAAAAATTTTTTTTTTGGGATTTATACACATGTGTATATTGTTAATCTTTTAACTATACGTATATGTATATTGTCAATTATACATATATGTATATACATGTTTAAAATTAAAAAAATATGTGTTATAAATCCTAAACCTTATACCATAAACACTAAAGCTAAACCTTAATGCTAAACCATAAAGCTAAACCCTAATTCTAAACCCTAAAGCTAAACCCTAATGCTAAACCCTAAAGCTAAAACTAAACCCTAAAGCTAAACCCTTAATGCTAAACCCTAATGCAAACCCTAAAGATAAAGCTAAACCCAAAAGTTAAAGCTAAACCCTAATGCTAAACCTAAAAGCTAAACCCAAAAGCTAAACCCTAATGCTAAACCCTAATGATAAACCCTAAATACTATTACTAAACCCTAAACCATAAAGCTAAACCCTAAACCCTAATGCTAAACCTTGAATACTAATGCTAAACCCTAAATAACACGTATTTTTCAATTTTAAACATGTATATACATATATGTATAATTGACAATATATATATGTGTATAAATCAAAAAAAAAATTTAAAAAAAAATTAAATCCTTAGAGAAAAAGCAGTTTTTTTTCCAAAAAAAAAAAAAAAAAAATTGCATTTTTTTTACATTTTTTTTTTTTGCATTTTTTTGCTTAGGGAAATGTGTGGTCCAGAATGCTTCTCAAGTTTCTCAAATAGCCTACTACTTCTCACATGATCCTTATCCTATATATATATATAGAAAGGTTAACGTACAATAGCTCTTAACGTGCGACCGGTACGACCTATAATTACGCACGTTCATTTGTAAATCACACACGTTATATACCCATAATCACGCATGCCCTAACTCACAGTTCAAAATCGCATCCCCTATTCTACGGTCAGATACCATTGTTACTGACTACTGACTCCAATCGAATCAAAGCTTGGTCATGTTCCTGCATCCTCTGTTCTACGGTCTGAATCAACGCTTGGTCATGCTTTTTCATCCTCTGTTCTACGGTTTGATTTCGAGTCGTCATTTTGATGAAACTTTTCAAAATCAACGATGAATTTGAACCCAATTCGATGAAATTGACCGAACAATGGCCAATTTGAACCGAAACGAAAAGAAAATTGAAACGAATTGGACGAAATTGATCAAACAAGTGATCAATCCCAGGCTATTTACCGGTCGTACGCACATTATATTATACAACGAAATCATGCACGTTATACAACAAAAATCACGCACGTTATATTTACCGGTCATACACGTCGTACGTTAACCATTTTACACTTTCTCTCTATATATATATGTATATATGTATATTATTTGTATGACTATAGAACTTCGAATGGTTGAATTTAAATACAACTAGTTGATTTTCCGCCCGCGCGTTGCGGCGGGGACTTAATGTCTGCAAAACGCGTGTCGGCAACGGCAAGCAGATACCGAAAATCAAAACATAAATAACAATGACGTGGTAACGATAGTCACTCTGTCCCCAAAAAAAGAGATTTTAAATAAACTAATATATAATAATAGGACCCCACACGTCCTACACGTTGGAAATTCAGTTGTTTTCAGTTTAATTATTACGGTACTAACATGTTAAAATATGGATGAACTCGGTACCGGTAACGGCATCGAGAGGACTGATCCGGAAAATCATCGAAATTAGGTACCTGCACCGAAAATGTTCGGTACGATACGATATGGTATGGTATGGTGTTTGAAGTTAAAAATCAGTAAATACAGGTATGGTGCTAGACCGGTGTCGAACCGAAAGAAACGATTCTGAAAACGCCAAAAGGTGGGTACCAAATTGGTACCGAAAATGATTGGTATAGTAAATTTGGTACCTATACGATACCGGTTTGATTACAGGATTTGATACGATTTGCTCATCAATAATCTAAATATCCAAGTTAATTTTACATGCTACAATTCATTCATTATAGGAAAAAGACAAAAAAGAAAACAAAATAAGTTGTTGTTTATATAAAACTCAATCAAACGAAATACAATTTACTTACAGTGTGTATGAAAAGTAATCTACACGGTGCAATTACTTGCGTTACTACAAGATTTGATGAGCTCGGTACCAACCGGTACTCCTTTCACTTCAGATTCTCAAAATTATTCAAATTTAATTACAAAAGGCCATACAAGATATAATATATATATGTAAAGATTCTATCCTTTACCGAAAATCCCCAAAAGTGGGTACCGGTACCGATTATACCTAGTACGGTATGGTTCGGTACCGGTCGGTACTGGTACGGTACCAGTATTTGAGGGTAAAAACGGGTGAATACCAGTGCCAAACCGATACCGAAAATGTCAAAAGTCGATACTGATTCAGTACCGAAAATATACCCGATTTGGTAAATCTGATACCAGTACCGGTACCCGATACCATTTGCTCATCCTCTTGATGATGTTACTATTCATTGGATTGTGTATGACAAATAATCTAAACCGGTGCAATTACTTGCATTGCTACGTTGCTACAAGATTTGATAAGCTCGGTACCAACCGGTACCGAAAATACCGTTACCGAAAATCCCCAAAAGTGGGTACCGAATATACCTGGTACGGTACAGTTCGGTACCGGTATGGTACGGTTCGGTGCCGGTCGGTGCCGGTCGGTACCGGTACGGTGCCGGTATTTGAGGGTAAAAACCGCTGAATACTGGTGCCGAACCGATACCGGAAATGTCAAAAGTCGATACCGATTCGGTACCGAAAATATACCCGGTTTTGATAAATTTGATACCTTATTGCCCTGGTTTACCGTTTGATTTTCATTTTTAATTCAATATAAAGTTTACTGTTCAATACGTTTTATTTTTAATATAACTAGTTGTTTACCATGCGCGCGCGTTGCGGCACGCTAAACCAAATCGTTTTATAAGAATGACAAAACATGTCAAATAACAAAAAGTAGCTCGAACTAAAACGTAACGTATTTTCGGTACCGGTTCGGCACTGGTATTCACCGATTTTTACCCTCAAATACCGGTGCTGTACCAGTATCAACCGGTACCGAACCGTACCAGGTATATTCGGTACCGGTAAATACGTTTGGGGATTTCGGTAATGGTATTTTCGGTACCGATTGGTACTGAGCTCATAAAATCCTGTAGCAACGTAGCAATGCAAGTAATTGCACAGTTTAGATTACCTTTTATACACACAGTAAGTAAACTGACCGACATCATTCTTCAAACGATTCGAGATAAACGATGCGTAACCAGTCATATCCGGCATCGTGGAGTGCATTAAAAAGGGAGCAATTGGACGATTGGATGCTGGGCTAGGTGTTTCTTGGAATGCCCACGGATTTTTCGGGTCAAAACCACGATTATGAGGATTCATTTTTCGTATTGTGGTTGGATGAGAATTTTTTTTTAAAAATAAGATAGAGATCATTATAGAAGATGTGGAGTAGTTGTGGTAAAAAATGAATAGAAGTGTGAGTATTTATAGTGAATATATAATTTTTTTAAACACATAGCCGTTGGCCAACGGCTAGCCCAAACGGCTACTTGTCTTGGCCAATGAGATCCCGCCATGTCATCTTGATAGCCCCGCCCAACGCCCGGGCTGAAACCCCCGCCCAAGGGGCCACGCCGAAACCCAAGCCCACCCGGGGTGGTGACTTGGGCGCTTGTACCCAACCCACGCCACAACCCCCGCCCCATACCCCATATTCTAATATTTCAATGATCTTTTTTTTAAACACATAGCCGTTGGCCAACGGCTAGCCCAAACGGCTACTTGTCTTGGCCAATGAGATCCCGCCATGTCATCTTGATAGTCCCGCCCAACGCCCTGGCTGAAACCCCCGCCCAAGGGGCCACGCCGAAACCCAAGCCCACACGGGATGGTGACTTGGGCGTTTGTACCCAACCCACGTCACAACCCCGCCCCATACCCCATATTCTTATATTTCCTAGATCACTGTTGATTTAGTTTGTTTTAATTAATATAGGTTCAATTCACTATTCATTTGTTTTAATTAATATATGTTGAAATCACTATTCATTTAATTAATATATAATTGAAATCACTATTCATTCAGTTTGTTTTCTATTAGTATATAATAATAAGGGTAATATAGAATAAACAATTAACTAATAGCATATTTTAATAACGTGGGTCACGCCATCACAAAACATGAAACTTGCAGATAGTGAACTGGTGCCCTTCTTGTTGAATACAATAATTTAGGTCATCGCTTACCTAAATCTTAAATATCATAATGTGCTTAAAACCTCATAAGAGTTTTGGTAGCTTACTAGACGTATGCTTCGAACTCAATATCTATTATAAGTAAAATACAATTATTCAAATCCTAATATGTTCAGAACGCACTGAACTCAAGAAATAGAGGAATCTTAGGCTAAGATTTCAAACAAACCAACTGCCATTTCCAACTGATCCATTTTCACAAAACTTGAGATGACAACATTCTACGGTATGCAGTCAATCACCTAACTGAGATGATGATTATTAATAAAATGAAACCTAAATACTATAGCAAAGCATAAATATAAGTAAAAAGATCCGTATTAAATGAGTTTTCAAGTGCCAAATTTGCATACTTGTGAGTGATAAGCGTATGAAAAGTGAAGGAAACAGTACCATGACACTGTCAAATTGTGACCTCAATTAACTGTTGCATCTCCCGTTTCCTATAATAAACACATAAAATATGTATTAATGGTAACCAGGATAATAATATATATACAACATTGTATAAGAATAATAAACAATAATGAACTTGGGAGTCCCTTTAGTTAATTTCCAATCTTAAAATCAAAGAGTACGTTTAAATATTATACGCCTTTAAGATTAAAAAAGTTACATAAAGGTGACCAAGATATCAACTTACAAATCTAGTGCATTTTCCGGTTCCAACACAAACGCTCCACCATTTTCACTTCCTTTTCACCTAATAACTCCCAACTAACCTCATTCAAAGCTTAACCCTAATCTCCTTCTATAAAACCAAGCCCCCCTCAACACCACCACCACAACTTTCCGTCCCACCACTACAACCTACCCAATCATCACCTCCACAATCATCGCCTCCATAAACTGCCCCATCGTCCCCACCACTTTCACCACAAACTACCCACCACTACAACCTACCCAATCAAGTTAATAGCCTTGATATATACTGATACATAAATTTACTAATTTTGGTCGTTGTTGCTGGCTGTGTGTACAATTCCTTATATTATTCTCAAGAGGAGCTGCTAATGTTCATTCTTATTACTCTGTTGATTGTTTGGATGGTCAATTTGCTAAGTCTGTAATGGGGTTTATGATAATTTGAAATGTTGCTTATTGGATCATTATGATTATGGGATGGTGGAACTATAAATTTAACATAAAAACATTGATTTTGTCCCTATGTGTTGCTCATTAAAAATCGAGGGCTTTGATTGGTTTTGTCCTAAGGAGTATTGAAGTTGATAGCCTTCCTTTTGTTGTTGCAACTCAGCACTGGCTGCTGTTGTGAATTTTACTTTTGGACCATATTATTTATAGGCTTGAGGTCGCAACCCCTTAGAAGCCCCAAATCACATATTCAATGCCTTAATAATTGGGAACTTTGCTACACTTCAACTCTATCTGATTACAATGCATTTATAGGGATAAACCCAAATTTATTGAAAACATAATCTCATTTTCCTTTTTATTTAGGTAACTTTTATAGCCACTTCTTTAAGCCTTCAGTTTTCTCCAGCTGACTTCTATTAGCTTCACTTTAAGTTACCTGAAACACGTTTTAAAAAGATTTTATCAGCAAGAAATACTAGTGGGTGCATCTCAGTTTAATCAAAACAGGTTTTATAGCTTTACAGCATTGAGAGTAATTACAATGTTTATATCTACCCAATTACTCGGTCAGTACTTGTCACTCGACGGATCTGTGACTATGGTCATATCACACATTGGATACTCGTGCCCAATTGTGAAGGTTATCAAGTACTGTATACAAACCCCATAATACTGGCAGCAATTGTAGATTATAAAAACTCAATCACTGTAATTATAACTGATAACATTTTGGGTTTTGTAAAACTTTTGAATTAGTGGCATCACAAAGGGTGACAAAAAGAGAATGTACTCACTTTGTTGACTTAGGTGTTACTATAGCTTCCTGGTGCTTTTCCTGGTTACTATCTATTAAAATTAAACAAGGCACACGTGTTAGTAAGATAAACCAAATCACATTAGCCATACAACACGAGACAGAACTCCAACGAACTGAGTCAGGCAGAGCCTTGACATGCGTTACGGAGCCCTAGATCAATCGGGTAGGGTAACAAATACGTGATCGGGGGTTATAATACTTACAACAAGGCAGAGGTTCGCTTTTTAGGGGGTATTATATCGAGCAACACTTTGCTATTACAGGGGCTTAGAGAAGAAAAGAAATGAGCGACGGACAACTGAGGCTTCGGCCACCTTTTATTGGGTTGACATAGGGCGGCTCACGCCCCGCGAGTCCCTCCTCTGTCTCCTTCGCGGTCCGCGAGCAGGGTAGGGTAGGTCCTAGCCTTGGTGAATCAACGGTCTAGACTTCACACGCACCTAGACACGTGGCAGCCGGAGGGCTTGCCTAGTGTTACTCCGATGCACCCCGCGACAGACCCATGGGATTGGGTCGCGGCCCGCGAGGATCTTTAATATTTGTTTTTATTTTATTTTTATTACTATTAATGTTATTTGGGACCGTTGACGACTATACGGGGTATATTTACGGTGTTAGGGGTGTTTTAAAAGGGTTGTCATATCCTCCCCACCTTGTTTTAAATTTCCTCCTCGAGATCTATTGGAACAGGTGTGGATATTTCCGTTGTATCTCTGACTCGAGTTCCCAAGTGTATTCTGGTGCTCTCTTAGAATCCCATTTCACTTTGACCAGAACTAATCTTTTGTTTTTAAGATTCTTGATCTTTCTATCTTCAATTTGTAGTGGTTTTTCTATAAACTTAAGGTTCTCATTAACCTCTATGTCCTGAAGAGGTATCACTAATGATTCGTCTGCTAAGCACTTTTTGAGATTACATACATGAAATACATCATGTATTCCTGTCATATCCTCTGGCAGTTGTAGCTGATAAGCTACTGGTCCTATTATTTTGAAAATCTCAAAAGGTCCAACATACCTGGGGCTTAGCTTTCCTCTTTTAACGAATCTGACCACTCCTTTCCATGGAGAAACTTTTAATAATACCTTATCTCTAACTTGAAATTCTAACGGTTTTCGTCTGTTATCTGCATAACTCTTTTGACGATCTCGTGCTGCGTTTAGCCTTTGCTTGACTTGAATAATCTTATCCGTTGTTTCTTGCACTATCTCTGGTCCAGATAGTTGTTTTTCTCCAATCTCTGCCTAACAGACTGGAGTGTGGCACTTTCGTCCATAAAGTGCTTCAAACGGTGCAACATTAATGCTAGTGTGATAGTTATTATTGTAGGAAAATTCTATTAATGGTAAGTGATCGTCCCAATTTCCTCCGAAATCAATTACACAGGCTCTAAGCATATCTTCCATGGTTTGTATTGTCCTTTCGTTTTGTCCGTCCGTTTGAGGATGATAAGCCATGCTTAGATTAAACCTGGTTCCCATTGCTTTTTGGAAACTTGTCCAAAAATGAGAAGTAAAACGGATATCTCTATCAGAAACATTAGATAAAGGAATTCTATGTAATGAAACTATTTCATTTACATATAACTTAGCCAACTGTTCCATACTGAAAGTTTCCTTCATATGTAAGAAATGAGCAGATTTGGTTAATCTGTCTACAATCACCCAGATTGTATCATTACTTTTTCGTGTCTTGGGTAATTTGGTAACAAAGTCCATTGTTATCAATTCCCATTTCCATATTGGCATTTCTAGTTGCTGCAATAACCCTGGGGGTTTCTGATGTTCAGCTTTAACCTGTGAATATGTTAGACATTTAGCAACATAGGTTGCTATATCCTTTTTCAATCCTATCCACCAGAAATTCTTTCTTAGATCTTGATACATCCTATCACTTCCAGGATGTATCGTATACTTAGATTTATGGGCTTCTTCTAAAATTTGGTTTCTTAGGTTTCCTTGGGTAGGTATCCAGATCCTGTTCTTATGGAATCTCCAAATTCCATTTGTTCCTTTTTTCTAATTCCTTAATCATTCCTTTTAAATCTTCAACATCGTCCTTGATTGTTGTTTCTTGTACCTCTCTAATTTGCTCATTTAAATCTACCTGCACATTTAACCTGAGAGTGCGTACTCGTTTTGGCTTTTCATGATACTTTTGAATTAAAGCATCAGCTACTACATTAGCTTTTCCTGCATGATACTGGATATCACAATCATAATCACTAAGAATTTCCATCCATCGTCTTTGTCTCATATTTAATTCCTTTTGCCCAAAAACATATCTTAAACTCTTATGATCTGTGAAGACAATAAACTTACTACCATAAAGATAGTGTCTCCAAATCTTAAGGGCAAAAACTATGGCTCCTAATTCTAGATCATGGGTTGTATAATTCTCTTCATGTTTCTTAAGTTGTCTAGAGGCATAAGCTATAACCTTTTGACGTTGCATCAACACACATCCATATACTAACTTAGACGCATCACAATAGACTATAAAGTCTTCAGTTCCTCCTGGTAATGGGAGTATGGGTGCGTTGGTTAACGTTTTGGTCCCCATTCAAACTTAACTGATTTGCAGGTCAGTTTGGTTAATGGAATGGCTATCCTAGAGAAATCTTGAATAAACAGTCTATAATAACATGCTAGTCTAAGAAAACCTCTTACTTCCATTGGTGATTCAGGGACTTTCCATTTGGTAATCGTCTCGATCTTTATGGGATCCATGTGAATTCCTTCATGATTAACCAGATGTCCAAGGAATTGCACTTCTTGTAACCAGAATTCGCATTTTGAGAATTTAGCATAAAGCTTTTCTTTTCTCAATAATGTTAGAAGTATATGCAGATGCTCTGCATGTTCCTCTTTCTCTTAGAGTAAATTAGAATATCATCTATAAAGACAATTATATTTATCCAGGTATGGTTTACTTATCATGTTCATCATGTCCATAAATGCGGCTGGGTATCGATTAAACCAAATGGCATGACTGTAAATTCATAACGGTCGTACGTTGTTCTGAAAGCAGTTTAAGGAATTTCCTCTTCCTGTACTTTCAATTGATGATATCCTGAGCGTAAGTCGATCTTAGAAAAGAATCGAGCTCCTTGAAGTTGATCGAACAGATCATTGATTCTCGGGAGTGGGTACCAATTCTTAATCGTAATCTTGTTCAATTCTCGGTAGTCAATGCACATACGCATTGATCCATCTTTCTTCTTGACAAACAGTACTGGTGCTCCCCATGGAGATGAACTAGGTTGTATGAAATCTTTTCTGAGTAGTTCGTCCAATTGTTTCTTCAGCTCCTGCATCTCCGTTGGTGCTAGTCGGTATGGTGCTTTGGCAATCGGTGTCGTTCCTGGTATTAGGTGAATCCTAAATTCAACCTCTCTATCAGGCGGTAATCCAAGTAACTCTTCTGGAAAAACGTCTGAGAATTTAGATACTACGGGAATATCTTTTAGCTCTTTTCCTTTAGTGTTAATGATTACTGAAATCATATACATTATTCCTCCTTTCCTTGCACAACCTGCAACTTTCATCACAGAGATGAATTTTGTTGATCTGGTTGGCTTGTCTCCTTTAATTGTGATCTTTTCACCCTTGGGTGTACTTACTTGTACAGACTTTTGATCACATAAAATACTGGCATGATTGGCTACCAACCAATCCATTCATAATACCACATCAAATCCGGCTAGATTCATTGGAAAAAGATTAGCAATAAACTTATGGTTTAGAATTTCTATTTTTGCTCCCTGTAAGATTTCACTTATCTTAATGGAATCTCTATTTGCCATTTCCACCAGACAGTCTTGTTGAAGCTTAGTTAATGGTTGGTTGAGAAGTTGGTAGAAAGAAGTATTGATAAAATTTTGGTTGGCACCAGAGTCAAATAATACTTTAGAAAAAAATATCATTAACTAAAAGTGTACTAGCAATCACATCCGGAATCATCTTGGCTTCTTCGGCTGTCAGAACAAATGCTCTTGCATTCTTCTTGGATCCTTCAGTTGCCTTAGCTTTGCTGGTTGTTACTAGAGCTAGTTTCGAACAGTTTGGTTTAATGTGACCAGCTTCTCCACAATTGTAGCATAGTCTAATGCTAGCTTTTCTCCTTCAATCTTCTTCCTTATGTCCTGGAAATTAACAATAATTGCAAGACATAGCACACTTTCCTGAGGCTTAATTTTACAAGACTTGCAGTAGGGTGTAGAGGAAGAACCTGTACCTTTCCCACGGTTGGAATTACCGTAGCGAAATTCTTGGGTAAACCTTTGAGCTAGGTTCATTCTCTGGTTTTCCTCTTGCATAGGTACCAATTCATCAGTCAGGGTGTTGGCTAGTTCTACTGCATCTTCTATGGTTTGGAGCCTAGCTGCCTTGACTACTGTCTGATCTCATTAATTAATCCTCAATTGTAACGGGAGATTAATACTGGCTCAGGTGAGGCTAAGGTTGGTACTATCCTAGCATATTCGAAAATTATGGTAGTGTAACCCTTGCAGTCTATTCCAGTCATTTGAAGATTTAAGAACTTATTGACAATCTGTTCTTTTTTCATGAGGAGGACAGAATTTTCTTTCGACTATCTCCTTAAAGTTAGTCCATTCCATATTACAAACTATGTCACTTCCTCTAGACTAGAGAATGGTATTCCACCACTCTAGAGCTGCATTCTTAAAAAGATTAGAAGCAAACATAATTTTATCTTCATCCGCACATTTACTTATTTTTATGATTACTTCTGTCTTTTCTATCCAACGTAAGGCTGAAATGGCTCCTTCGTTGCCTGAGAATTTTATTGGTTTGCAGGCCAAGAATTCTTTGTAAGAACAACCATGTGAGTTGGTTCTTCTTCTTTTTGGAATTGGAGCTTGGATTAAAGGTCCGTGATTTTCGATAACGATGTGACTAGGTTCAGTAATTTGACATTTACTTCCAATTGTAGAGTTATTATTTTCTGCTTCTTTAATAGTCTTGATAATATAGGGCATAGCATCTATAATTCCTTGTGCTATTATGTGTTCGATGGCACTTTTATTCACTTGGTTCTCGTTATTATCGTTATTCTGGTTTTCCTGATTTACTTGGTCCGACATCTGAATTGTAAACATTTATCAGGTATTAATATCACAGAATAAAATTTATACAAACAATCACACAAACAGATTGATCAAAAACGCCGAACATTGCGACTTTACTCTTTTTGTATATATCTATATATATGCATCGATTACATATTATAACTGAAAATTAAACACACTTGTAGTTATGCATCGATATTTAGTCTATCTATTTTAGTTGGTTATATATATATATATATTATCAAAGTACAAAATTACACACACATATGTATATATTTATTCTAGGTGTCGTTCATCCAATACTGCATCTCATGCTCGTCATATTTCCAAACGAGTTTCTCTCCTATCTGTCGGATTCTATTTCCTTCTTCCACTAAATTTTCGCCATATTGACGGAGTTCCTGCACATATTCTCGGCTCATTGGTGGGTTTACTGGTGGGACTGGCACTGGTTCTTCGGGAGGATATAATTCTGAATATGATCTGTTGTCATCCCACCATGGATCGTATTCTAAAGGGATTGGGGGTTGGGATTCTAGGTAACTCATTGGGGTCGAATACCAGGATTGGGAATTGGTTTTCCTGGTTGGGTTCTAACTCCATTTGTTGGTCGGGAAATAAGGGTAATAACGGTGGTTCTGCTATTTGGTTCAGATTAGGGTCTACTTCGGTTGTGGCTAACATATGGAAATCTGCTAACTGTCTATCAAGTTTCTCTTCCCACAATGGTGTATTAACTGCTTCCTGGGTTTGTGCACTCACTTCCCTATTCGCTTTCGCTAATGCTCTCTGTTGTTGTAATTTCTTCATCCTTTTCCTCCTCTCATGCGCTCCTCTACTAAACCATCCTCTCTTTTTTGGAGGGAATTGCTCCAGAGACTATGCCTTAAAGATAAATATAACTTCCTTAGTATCAGCTGAGTATCCTGAGGGGGTTGGCTGAGATGAGGTTCCTTTATCTTTTGGGGAACTAGCTAATTGACGATAAGCGTCGGATGTACCTTGCTCACTCATACTGTAAACTAACAAATTCTCAAATAACACAAAACAATGATATACATATTTACACATAATCACATTATTTCCTAACACAATTGATTAAAATTTAGGAATTGGCAGAACACGTAAATAGCTTAAACCAGTGGCTGTAGCTCTGATACCACCTTCGGTCGCAGCCCCCGACCCCTGCCCGGGAGCGGGCAGCCGCGAGATGCGCACAGAGCCGGTGTTATCGGTGTTTATTAATTTTGGCAGCGGAATTTATACATCAGGACCGTAGTTAGGAAATAGTATCAGAGTTTAAAACACCAAACTTTTTATATATAATAAATACATGGGGTAAAACCCAAGTTTCCATTATAATACATTTATAGGGATAAACCCTAATTTGTTGAAAACATAATCTCCTTTTCCTTTTTATTTAGGTAACTTTTATAGCCACTTCTTTAAGCCTTCAGTGCTCTCCAGCTGGCTTCTATTAGCTTCACTTTAAGTTACCCGAAACACGTTTTAAAAAGATTTTATCAGCAAGAAATACTGGCGAGTGCATCCCTGTTTAATCAAAACAGGTTTTATAGCTTTACAGCATTGAGAGTAATTACAATATTTTTATCTTCCAAATTACTCGGTCAGTACTTGTCACTCGACGGATCTGTGACTATGGTCATATCACACATTGGATACTCGTGCCCAACTGTGAAGGTTATCAAGTACTGTATACAAACCCCATAATACTGGCAGCAATTGTAGATTATAAAAACTCAATCACTGTAACTATAACTGATAACATTTTGGGTTTTGTAAAACTTTTTAAATAATGGCATCAACAAAGGGTGACAAAAAGATAATGTACTCACTTTGTTGACTTAGGTGTTACTATAGCTTCCTGGTGCTTTTCCTGGTTACCATCTATTAAAATTAAACAATGCACACGTGTTAGTAAGATAAACCAAATTACATTAGTCATACAACACAAGACAGAACTCCAATGAACTGAGTCAGGCAGAGCCTTGACATGTGTTACGGAGCCCTAGATCAACCGGGTAGGGTAACAATTACGTGATCAGGGGTTATAATACTTACAACGAGGCAGAGCTTTGCTTTTTAGGGGGTATTATATCGAGCAACACTTTGCTATTATAGGGGCTTAGAGAAGAAAAGAAATGAGCGACAGAAAACTTAGGCTTCGGCCTCCTTTTATAGGGCTGACATAGGGCGGCTCGCGCCCCGTGAGTCCATCCCCTGTCTCCTTCGCGGCCCGCGAGCAGGGTAGGGTAGGTCCTAGCCTTGGTGAATCAATGGTCTAGACTTCACAGGCACCTAGACACGTGGCAGCCGGAGGGCTTCCCTGGTGTTACTCCGTCGCGCCCCACGACAGACCCAGGGGACTGGGTCGTGGCTCGCGAGGAACCGTAATATTTGTTTTTATCTGATTTTTATTAGTATTAATGTTATTTGGGACCGTTAACGACTATACGGGGTCTATTTAAGGCGTTAGGGGTGTTTTAGGAGGGTTGTTATAATCACTTCCACAATCATCGCTTCCATAAACTGCCCCATCGTCCCCATCACCTTCACCACAAACTGCCCACCATGACAGCCTACCCAGTCAAGTTAATAGCCTTGATATATACTGATACTTGAATTTACAAATTTTGGTCGTTGCTGTTGGCTGTGTGTAAAATTGCTTATATTATTCTCAAGAGGAGCTGCTAATTTTCATTCCTATTACTCTGTTGATTGTTAGGATGGTCAATTTGCTAACTCTATAATGCGGTTTATGATAATTCGAAATGTTGCGTATTGGATCATTATGATTATGGGATGGTGGAACTATAAATTTAAGATAAAACATTGATTTTTTCCCTATGTGTTGCTCATTAAAAATCCTTGGGTTTGA
The DNA here is from genome assembly GCA_030545235.1 of Helianthus tuberosus. Taxonomy (NCBI): domain Eukaryota; kingdom Viridiplantae; phylum Streptophyta; class Magnoliopsida; order Asterales; family Asteraceae; genus Helianthus; species Helianthus tuberosus. The sequence continues at coordinate 26,233 of JARYGA010000901.1, read as the reverse complement.
TTGGTTTTGTCCCAAGGAGTATTGAAGTTGATAGCCTTCCTTTTGTTGTTGCAACTTAGCACTGGCTGCTGTTGTCAATGTTACTTTTGGACCTTATTATTTACAGGCTTGAAGTTGCAACCCCTTAGAATCCCCAAATCACATATTCAATGCCATAATAATTGGGAACTTTGCTACACTTCAATTCTATCTGATTCTGCCTTTTTTGGTCTCAATGATAAAAAGTATGCTGATGTATATTTGTGTGGATGCGGCTCGGTTCGGTTCGGTTCGGTTAGGCTCAGCTCAATTCGGCTCGATTCGAGACTGAAGTAGACGACGTTCCTCGGTCGTACGACCCGACAATTCACGATACGAGAACGAAGATAATGCGTGATGACATAATCATGACATCATGATGATGATGTCATGATGAAGTCACTTCTAATATAAATTCTTTATTCAAACTTTGCATGTAAATCCTTTGTTCGAACTTTGCATGTAACAAAGGATCCATGCATATCATGAAGAACTAGTGCTCCCCATGCATGGGAAGTCACGAAGATCCCTAATGATTCGTGACCTTATCTGTTTGTTGCACATGTCCACGAAAGACCATTTGTATTAGTGGCCTAGCATTTTTCGTGGCCCAGTTACATGTTTCATGGGGTTTGCTATTACTTGGCTTATAAATAGAGACTTGCAGAACATAGTATTGGTAGAGAGCACACCCAATATAGTTTGAGAGCATTCTTTTAATATTGGTAACAAAACTCTGCTGGTTTAATACATTGAGCTTTAATCGTTGAATCTTACTGGGTAGTTCGTCCAATTGTTTCTTCAGCTCCTGCATCTCCGTTGGTGCTAGTCGATATGGTGCTTTGGCAATCGGTGCCGTTCCTGGTACTAGGTGAATCCTAAATTAAACCTCTCTATTAGGCGGTAATCCAGGTAACTCTTCTGGAAAAACGTCTGAGAATTTAGATACTACGGGAATATCTTTTAGTTCTTTTCCTTTAGTGTTAATGATTACTGAAATCATATACATTATTCCTCCTTTCCTTGCACAACCTGCAACTTTCATCACAGAGATGAATTTTGTTGATCTAGTTGGCTTGTCTCCTTTAATTGTGATCTTTTCACCCTTAGGAGTACTTACTTATACAGACTTTTGATCACATAAAGTACTGGCATGATTGGCTACCAACCAATCCATTCATAATACCACATCAAATCCGGCTAGATTCATTGGAACAAGATTAGCAATAAACTTATGGTTTAGAACTTCTATTTTTGCTCCCTGCAAGATTTCACTTATCTTAATGGAATCTCCAATTGCCGTTTCCACCAGACAGTCTTGTTGAAGTTTAGTTAATGGTTGGTTGAGAAGTTGGTAGAAAGAAGTATTGATAAAATTTTGGTTGGCATCAGAGTTAAATAATACTTTAGCAAAAATATCATTAACTAAAACGTACTAGCAATCACATCCGGAATCATCTTGGCTTCTTCGGCTGTCAGAATAAATGCTCTTGCATTCTTCTTGGATCCTTCAGTTGCCTTAGCTTTGCTGGTTGTTACTAGAGCTAGTTTCGTACAGTTTGGTTTAATGTGACCAGCTTCTCCATAATTGTAGCATAGCCTAATGCTAGCTTTTCTCCTACAATCTTCTTCCTTATGTCTTGGGAATTTACAATAGTTGCAAGACACAGCACAGTTTCCTGAGTGCTTAATTTTACAAGACTTGCAGTAGGGTGCAGAGGAAGAACCTGTACCTTTCCCACGGTTGGAATTACCGTAGCGAAATTCTTGGGTAAACCTTTGAGCTAGGTTCTTTCTCTGGTTTTCCTCTTGCGTAGGTACCAATTCATAAGTCAGGGTGTTGGCTAGTTCTACTGCATCTTCTATGGTTTGGGGCTTAGCTGCCTTGACTACGTGTCTGATCTCATTAATTAATCCTCAAATGTAACGGGAGATTAATACTGGCTCAGGTGAGGCTCAGGTTGGTACTATCCTAGCATATTCAGAAATTATGGTAGTGTAACCCTTGCAGTCTATTCCAGTCATTTGAAGATTTAAGAACTTATTGGCAATCTGTTCTTTTTCATGAGGGGGACATAATTTTCTTTCGACTAACACCTTAAAGTTAGTCCATTCCATATTACAAACTATGTCACTTCCTCTAGACTAGAGAATGGTATTCCACCACTCTAGGGCTGCATTCTTAAAAAGATTAGAAGCAAACATAATCTTATCTTCATCTGCACATTTACTTATTTTTACGACTGCTTCTGTCATTTCTATCCAACGTAAGGCTGAAATGGCTCCTTCGTTTCCTGAGAATTTTATTGGTTTGCAGGCCAAGAATTCTTTGTAAGAACAACCATGTGAGATGGTTCTTCTTCTTTTTGGAATTGGAGCTTGGCTTAAAGGTCCGTGATTTTCGATAACGCTGTGACTGGGTTCAGTAATTTGATGTTTACTTCCAATTACAAAGTTATTATTTTCTGCTTCGTTAATAGTCTTGATAATATAGGGCATAGCATCTATAATTCCTTGTGCTATCATGTGTTCGATGACACTTTTATTCACTTGGTTCTCGTTATTATCGTTATTCTGGTTTTCCTGATTTACTTGGTCCGACATCTGAATTGTAAACATTTATCAGGTATTAATATCATAGAATAAAATTTATACTAACAATCACACAAACAGATTGATCAAAAACACCGAACATTGCGACTTTACTCTTTTTGTATATATCTATAGATATGCATCGATTACATATTATAACTGAAAATTAAACACACTTGTAGTTATGCATCGATATTTAGTCTATCTATTTTAGTTGGTTATATATATATATATATATATATATATATTATCAAAGTACAAAATTACACACACACATATATATATTTATTCTAGGTGTCGTTCATCAAATAGTGCATCTCATGCTCGTCATATTTCTAGACTAGTTTCTCTCCTATCTGTCGGATTCTATTTCCTTCTTCCGCTAAATTTTCGCCATATTGACGGAGTTCCTTCACATATTCTCGGCTCATTGGTGGGTTTACTGGTGGGGCTGGCACTGGTTCTTCAGGAGGATATAATTCTGAATATGATCTGTTGTCATCCCACCATGGATCGTATTCTAAAGGGATTGGGGTTAGGATTCGAGGTAACTCATTGGGGTCGAATACCAGGATTGGGAATTGCTTTTCCTGCTTGGGTTCTAACTCCATTGGTTGGTCGGGAAATAAGGGCAATAGTGGTGGTTCTGCTATTTGGTTCAGATTAGGGTCTACTTCGGTAGTGGCTAACATATGGAAATCTGCTAACTGTCTATCAAGTTTCTCTTCCCACAATGGTTTATTAACTGCTTCCTAGGTTTGTGCACTCACTTCCCTATTCGCTTTCGCTAATTCTCTCTGTTGTTGTAATTTCTTCATCCTTTTCCTCCTCTCAAGCGCTCCTCTACTAAACCATCCTCTCTTTTTTGGAGGGAATTGCTCCAGAGACTATGACTTAAAGATAAATATAACTTCCTTATTATCAGCTGAGTATCCTGAGGGGGTTGGCTGAGATGAGGTTCCTTCATCTTTTGGGGAACTAGCTAATTGACGATAATCGTCGGATGTACCTTGCTCACTCATACCGTAAACTAACAAATTCTTAAATAACACAAAACAATGATATACATATTTACACATAATCACATTATTTCCTAACACAATTGATTAAAATTTAGGAATTGGCAGAACACGTAAATAGCTTAAACCAGTGGCTGTAGCTCTGATACCAACTTCTGTCGCAGCCCCGACCCCTGCCCGGGAACGGGCAGCCGCGAGATGCGCACAGAGCCGGTGTTATCGGTGTTTATTAATTTTGGCATCAGAATTTATACATCAGGACCGTAGTTAGGAAATAGTATCAGAGTTTAAAACACCAAACTTTTTATATGTAATAAATACATGGGGTAAAACCCAAGTTTCTATTACAATACATTTATAGGGATAAACCCTAATTTGTTGAAAACATAATCTCCTTTTCCTTTTTATTTAGGTAACTTTTATAGCCACTTCTTTAAGCCTTCAGTGCTCTCCATCTGGCTTCTATTAGCTTCACTTTAAGTTACCTGAAACACGTTTTAAAAAGATTTTATCAGCAAGAAATACTGGCGAGTGCATCCCTGTTTAATCAAAGCAGGTTTTATAGCTTTACAGCATTGAGAGTAATTACAATGTTTATATCTACCAAATTACTCGGTCAGTACTTGTCACTCGACGGATCTGTGACTATGGTCATATCACACATTGGATACTCGTGCCCAACTGTGAAGGTTATCAAGTACTGTATACAAACCCCATAATACTGGCAACAATTGTAGATTATAAAAACTCAATCACTGTAACTATAACTTATAACATTTTGGGTTTTGTAAAACTTTTTAAATAATGGCATCAACAAAGGGTGACAAAAAGATAATGTACTCACTTTGTTGACTTAGGCGTTACTATAGCTTCCTGGTGCTTTTCCTGGTTACCATCTATTAAAATTAAACAATGCACACGTGTTAGTAAGATAAACCAAATCACATTAGCCATACAACACGAGACAGAACTCCAACGAACTGAGTCAGGCAGAGCCTTGACATGCGTTACGGAGCCCTAGATCAATCGGGTAGGGTAACGAATACGTGATCGGGGGTTATAATACTTACAACGAGGCAGAGCTTCGCTTTTTAGGGGGTATTATATCGAGCAACAGTTTGCTATTATAGGGGCTTAGAGAAGAAAAGAAATGAGCGACGGAAAACTAAGGCTTCAGCCTCCTTTTATAGGGCTGACATAGGGCGGCTCGCGCCCCGCGAGTCCCTCCTCTGTCTCCTTCGCGGCCCGCGAGCAGGGTAGGGTAGGTCCTTGCCTTGGTGAATCAATGGTCTAGACTTCACAGGCACCTAGACACGTGGCAGCCGGAGGGCTTCCCTGGTGTTACTCCGTCGCGCCCCACGACAGACCCAGGGGACTGGGTCGTGGCTCGCGAGGAACCGTAATATTTGTTTTTATTTGATTTTTATTAGTATTAATGTTATTTGGGACCGTTAACGAGTATAAGGCGTTAGGGGTGTTTTAGGAGGGTTGTTTTAATCACTTCCACAATCATCGCTTCCATAAACTGCCCCATCGTCCCCACCACCTTCATCACAAACTGCCCACCACTACAACCTACTCAATCAAGTTAATAGCCTTGATATATACTGTTACTTGAATTTACAAATTTTGGTCGTTGCTGTTGGCTGTGTGCACAAGTGCTTATATTATTCTCAAGAGGAGCTGCTAATTTTCATTCTTATTACTCTGTTGATTGTTAGGATGGTCAATTTGCTAACTCTATAATGGGGTTTATGATAATTTGAAATGTTGCGTATTGGATCATTATGATTATGGGATGGTGGAACTATAAATTTAAGATAAAACATTGATTTTGTCCCTATGTGTTGCTCATTAAAAATCCAGGGGTTTGATTGGTTTTGTCCCATGGAGTATTGAAGTTGATAGCCTTCCTTTTGTTGTTGCAACTCAGCACTTGCTGCTGTTGTCAATTTTACTTTTAGACCTTATTATTTATAGGCTTGAAGTAGCAACCCCTTAGAATCCCCAAATCACATATTCAATGCCATAATAATTGGGAACTTTGCTACACTTCAATTCTATCTTATTCTGTCTTTTTTTGGTCTCAATGATAAAAAGTCTGTTGATGTATATAATGATCCTCGGTCATACGACCCGACAATTCACGATACGAGAACGAAGATAATGCGTGATGACATAATCATGACATCATCATGATGATGTCATGATGAAGTCACTTCTAATATAAATTCTTTATTCAAACTTTGCATGTAAATCCTTTGTTTGAACTTTGCATGTAACGAAGGATCTATGCATATCATGAAGAACTAGTGCTCCCCATGCATGGGATGTCACGAAGAACCCCAATGATTCGTGACCTTATCTGTTTGTTGCATATGTCCACGAAAGACCATTTGTATTAGTGGCCTAGCATTTTTCGTGGCCCAGTTACATGTTTCGTGGGGTTTGCTATTACTTGGCTTATAAATAGAGACTTACAGAACATAGTATTGGTAGAGAGCACACCCAATATAGTTTGAGAGCATTCTTGTAATATTGGTAACAAAACTCAGCTAGTTTAATACATTGAGCTTTAATAATTGAATCTTTCTTGTATTTGTGTGTTCTTTGGCTTGGTTTGCATACACACTTGGATTCCGCACTCGTGTGTGTGTTACACAACAAGGGAGTAGGTTTATCTTGATCCTCCAAGTGGACCTACAAGTGGTATCAGAGCATTGGCTCTCTTCCTTGTTGAAAACCGACCATTTTGGTGTATGTTTGGGTGTTTTCTTGAACTTGAACAAGAAACTAGAGTTTTATAAGAAAAATGGGTTAAAGTTTAAGAAAAACTTGTTCTTTGAAGTAAATTTTTACAAAGATCTTGTTAAAATATATGGAGACATGTTAAAATACGGTTTTTCTTAAAATTTCTTGCAAAAATCTTGTTCAACATATTTTCTAGTGAAGTGTTTTGGTCGGAAAGCCACGGGAATTTTCTTTGTTTAAAAATATAACCATCAAGCTTTGACTGAAAAGGTGGTTTTTCGAATGTCTGTTTTCTAACCAAATCTGGTATACCAGCTACCAACTTTCCTAAGTCAGAAACAAGATTCTGCTTAAAAAGGAAATATTCTACCAACTTTTTGGCAAAAACCCATTTTTTTACGAAAATCCTCACGAAACATCCACTCGTCATGAAATTCCATTTACCAGCCATTCACTAAACATTATTCATGAATCATCTAATCCACGAAGAACTATTTCGTCCATAAGTGTCTCTTTAATTATAGTTGTTTATGGGTTTTGAAAATTACATCAATCCTTCGTGAACAATTGGGCTCGGTCTATTCTACTTGGGCCCAGTCTAAAGGAAATCAATTCACGAACAACTAGTTTTTTCGTGGACCATGGATTTTAAATAGAATCTTTTTTCACGAAGAATATTATATATGAAGAACTATTCTAGAGAATTGAAACACTATCCACGAAACATTGTTTCTTCGTGAATTTGAAAGTATTATTCACAAAACAATTGTTTTTCATGGACATTCATTCTTTCGTGGGAAGACATTGTTTTTCGTGGACATTTATTTTTCGTGAACAATTGTTTTCTTTCACAGGAGATTCTTATTTTCTAGTAAAACTATTAAATTGTGGTTTTAAGCAAATACTTTTGATCAAATAACAAAAATGGGTTCAAATCCTTGGGATTAGGGTAGTAGCTCAAGTACAAGCCATGATCCATCACAAACTAGCTTCGCAACCTCATGGGTACGATCTTTAATACCTCAACAAACGATTACCGCTAATCAATGGGCGTGTGTTTCGAATCAAAATCAAAGCATTCAAAATCTTCTCATTAGCGAGAGTGAAACAGGAAGTAACAACCGTCCACCAAAGTTGAATCACATGAATGAATGATTGTCTAATCCTTGGGATACGTATGTTCTTGGTTAGAATACCGAGTTGAGGACATGTTTTACTACTCCATTCAAAGAATCTCTCGAAGAAGTAGTATCAAATTCAACATCTTTAGCAGGATTGGACAAGAATGATAAGAAGGCTTATGATCTAGAGAAGAAGCCTTTTGCTATTCTTACTCAAGAACTTTACAAGGATATTTATCATCAATTTATGTATTGTACCACTACGAAGGCTTTGTGGGACACTTCGGAATCAAGAGGGGAAGGAAATGCAGCAACGAGAAAGATCCGACATGATCTTTTAAAGAAAGAGTTTGAAGGGTTTTTGTTGTTGGAGAATGAAACACTAAGCGACATGACTACTCGGTTCTATCATTTGCTTAGTGAGATGTACTCATTCAAGGTTAACGCATCACAACACATTCTGGATTTTGAGATAAAACCGATAAGGTTTGACCCGTTTAGGCTAATTTATGTAAACTAGTTACATAAACCAAACCGAACGCGTAATGAGCGTAACGGGTATACATATGAGCCATTTACAGGTTTTCTAAGTTAATATGCTTCATATATGTTGTGACATCAGTAACATGTCTTTTATTATGCCCGAAACGGATTTAAACACAAACTATGCCCCGTAGGGGTAGTTTGGTCGTTTAAAAGGTTATAAAAGAGTTTAAGTATTCACCTGAGTTACAGGTCTGATGTAATCAGTAGAAATACTTATTTTACCAAGTTATAACAGTAGGGTAAAGTATATATGTGAAATTTATCAATTATAATCAAACTATGCACCATAGGGGCATTTTGGTAATTTCACATAAGCCGTAAAACTCAGAACTGAAGTCTAAGTTAAACAACTTTTGCTTACTGTTAAAATATTATAATTTGCCTTAAATATCAGTAGGTATCAACCCTTGTATGTTTAAAATAATTCTAGTACATACTATGCGTTAAAAACGCTTAAAAAGGCGATTAGAAGCCATTTCCGGGTTCGATACATAAATTTGATATTTTTATATTTCCAGAAGGCTTAAAATAATTTATTTATCATATGTGATCAGTATCAAAAGGTTTGGAGTCATTTAGATGTGTAAAACTCATTTTATAGCCCGTAAGGGAAAAACCGACAATTACCGGATTAAGCCTACGGCTATAAGTTATGCTCAGCCTAAAATTAATTAAAAATCTTCAAAAATCCCAAAATAATATATTACATCAGTGGGTAAAGATTTTGATACCAAAAAGTATGTTTAACTAGGCTATATGCTAATTACACCATTTAATTAACACAAAGCTTTCAATTTGCGCTAATGAGCATACCTCTCAATCTACAACTCAAACTGATGTCAAACTTTGCATACAAGTTTATATATCAGTAATTAAAGTTTTTACTCTTTTATATTTCCAAAAATCACGTTTTAAGGTAATAAGGGCATAATGGTCAACATATGAGCAATTAACGGAATCATGCATATTAATTGGATAACTAATGATCCGAGGTGTATAATCACAGAGGATTATACTAGCATGTAACCTGGTCCAAATAAATCTCTAAGGCGTTTCTAGAACATACCATAACGGGTCAGAACTGAAAGTCAAAGTATAAGTCAAACTATGCGACTTTCGGTTCCGAACCGGGTCTCTACTGAAAATTGTCGGGTTGAACATGTTTAGACATGTTCTTACATTCATTACCAAGTTATATCAATGATCAAACAGGTTATAAGTGTTCTACATTGCTAATTATGCATAAATTGTAATTTAAACATTCTGTTGACTTTTTATTAGTAAGTTTGACCCGACATTTGACCTAGTTAGAGTGGGAATCAGGGGGAACCCTTTTGAGGGTTTATTACCCACATAATTACCTACTTAAAGGTACTTTTAATTCAAGATTTGACTGAGCCATCATTAATAAATCTCGAAGTCAAACCGTAATTACGACGGTTTGACTTTTAGCTAAATAACTAAGCTAAACTTAATTAAAGAAGGTTAAGCAAACTTACAAGAGTCCTATGCACGAATTATGACCACTAGAGTCTGCTTTGGAGCTCCAAGAATGATCAGAAGCGCAAGAGAAGGTGTGATCACAATGGTTGCACTTGAAGCCTTTATATAGTGATCAAGAACACCATAAAATGTTGACACATAGGTCTATAACTTACCACAACTGATCCACAAGTGTCCCTAGATGGTTAGGGGTTGTTTAGGGGTCAAGAGAAATGTGGAAAATCGGTTAAAGTCGAGCAGCATGCAAAGGCAGACAAGAAACCACAAAATTCGAAGCTGGTAGTCCCTCGCGTGACGCGAAGGACCCCCCCTGGGGCTTCGCGTGGCGCGAGGCCCTTCTGCAGCAAATCAGAATTTTTAGATTTTTGCGTTTTGATCCTTGGCTCTTCAAACTTTGTTTAGACTTTTGTTTCTTGCATCTTGAACCCTCTAAATTGATTTACAAGGGCTTTAAAACATATACCCACTTTGTTAGGTCCCCGGTTAACTTTATTGTTACCCGAAAAGTCCTAACTTTCAACGTTTACGCTTTAACCCTTCGCACACGAATTTGATCATAACTTTCTCATACGATAACAAAACTTTACGAAATTTATATCGTGCATTCTAGTGAGCATAATTAACAGTTACAAAGCTTCGGGTTTGTCAAAAGGTCACTCAGAGGTATAACTTAAACATGTTGACACATTTAACCCCTGTAGTTTGTAATTTCTCACCTTTAGCTTCGCATGATCTATGATTTATCCGTTTGATGCTACAAGCATCATGTAGGGTTAATGTACAATATATTTATTCACTGTTGACATTTAGAACTCGTATATTCACATACTTTTCATGATTGTCAACTTTAGTCCTTTCGGAATATTCTTTCACACGTTCAAACATGTGACACGTGTCAACTTATTATAGGACGTGAATTTTTGAGGTGTTACATCCTCACCCCCTTAAAATAAATCTCGACCTCGAGATTTGCTTAAAGTAAAGGAAGTAATTTCTGCCTTACATTGGGCTTAATCTTCCCCAGTACTGTTGAACCTCTATGGCATTCCAATTGACCTTTATGATAGGTACATGTATCCTTTGGAGCTTCTAATCCTGTCGATCCTTAATCGACACAGGTTGCTCATCATATCATAAATACATATGTCATTATGCGATAGTGTTTCTTGACTTATTGGCGAAACACGTTCTTAAATCATTAGGGTGGGGTGCATTGCGCGTTCCACCGAGCTCCTTAATTAGGTCTTAGCTCGTAAGATATTTAGTCGTGATACATTCGATTTCCATTCGAATGATTCTTATATACTTGGAGCTTAACTAGCCTGATAATTTAACAAATTTTAGCACACCCTTCCTGGGTGATATCTATTGTTGAACCTTATTCCTTAACAAGAATTTAGGAGGTTTGCTAACTTCATTAATCCTTGCTTTTCTACCGAAATAATGGCAACTTATAGATAATTAGGGTTTTGTATGATCTTATTCGTTGTTTCTAATACAACTTTCAGATCCTGATAATTGGACTTACCAATTCTCTATTTAATAATAGATGTTTAACATTCCACCCATACAAGGTCTCCAAAGGAGTAGCCTTGGTACTTACATAATAATTGCTATAGGAAAAACTTATTTTATGGTGAGATGGTTATTCCAACCACTGCTTAACTTATTTCAAAGAATAGCTAAACCTTACAGCTAGTCGAACCAATTGACGATCCTGGGCAGGTAATAGCGATTCTTAATTGTTGCCTGAATAGGGTTGCGGTAATCAATGCATAAGCAATATGATCCGTCTTTCTTATTTATATAAATCGGAGTTCTTAGAACTTCGAATTTTGGCGTTATGAAATCTTCTCTAAAACTTATCGTTTCGGATCTTAGTTCTTCCTATTCCGATGGTACTAATAGATATAAGGCTTTTACAATAATTGCAGCCCTAAGCGGGATGTTTGTTCTAACATCCACTTGCCTCTCAGAAGGCAAACATGGTAATTCTTATAAAGAAGATACTCATGACACACACAGAGATGCTAGAGATGTCTGTATTCTCAGGCTTTGGTTCATCTATCGATGTCGGTGTCGGATATATGACACATTCTCTTTACAAATGCAAGAATGCCCTAAGTAGAGATACTTATAAGGACATTTTATATTGGGTATCTTCTTTGAATACTACTAGTAGACTTTAGTACAATATGACCATTGGGATATCTCAGGGGTTCCATGCATTAAACCTCCATACTGATCAGGCATGGCAGCAATCTATGGGACACACTAGGATACGCCGATCCTCATATGGCACTCTTATCAAACATAGTTTGGCATTCGCAGGAGATATAAAATAACGAGAAAATAATAGAATAAAATAATATATATTGTCGTACTCTTTCTGGGGAAAAGTACTCCAGATTCTTATGAAAGGATTATCTCCGAGGATGGGAGATAGGGTCATTAAAGATTCCATTGGTAAATTATACCTTATTTTTAATATATGAAGTTCTTATGAATGTAATCAAGCGTTTACTAAGCTTATGGCTTACTAAAGGTTTATTATCCCTTGCATTAACGTAAAATACTGAGTAGAAACTATCAATGCTAAATGGTACGGGACGTACCTGATGCTATTGTTGATATGTACTGTCTCTGTCATTTAATCGGTAGTTCAGGCGTTTCCTTTCTTATCCTTCCCAGAATTCGCTGCTCCTTCCTTGGCGGCCTCAGGACAATTGGTACTGATGTGGCCGTCTTCGCCACAGCTGAAACAGTTTGCATTCTTTATGTCCCTACATTCATGGGACTGGTGACCAGTTCTTTTGCAGATGCCACATTGCTTTGTCTTTTGGTTTGATCGACACTGTCCCCAGTGTCTTCTGTTGCAGGTTTTGCATGTAGGCTTCTTGTTGGAATCCTGTTGGTTATTGTTGAGCTCGGATTTGCTCTTCTTAGGATTCTGGGAGTTATCCTCCTCCCTTTTACGCTTCCCTTCTTCAGAAGCCTTGGCAGCCTTGTTTCTAACCACATCGAGTGTGAGAGATAGCGACAGATCTGCTGCCGACCTAAATGTAGTAGGTCTCGATGCTTTCACACTGGCCTTTATTTCTGGGGCTAAACCCCTAATAAAGCGAGCTATTCGCTTTGGTTCCGGTGTGATCAAATAAGGAACCAATCGAGACTTGGTATTGAAACTTGTAAGGTATGCTTGACAATCTAAGTTCTCCATGACTAATGTCAAGAATTCCGTCTCGATCTTTTCAACTTCATGTTGAGGACAGTAATTTTCTTTGATAAGAGCAACGAACTGATCCCAAGTCATATTGTACAAAGGGATCTTCCCGGTGGCTTGAATCAACGATCTCCACCAGCCTAAGGCCTCACCCTTAAATGATTGCGATACAAATTTGACCACATCCCTCTCAGCGCATCCGCTGATATCCACAACTGTATCCATCTCATCTAACCATGTCATACAATCTACAGCTCCCTCTTCCCCAGTGAAATCCCGGGGTTTACATGAAACAAAGTACTTGTAGGAGCAACCCTTAACACGGGGTCCTTGATTCAGTATGATCTGTTGAGACGGATCACTGTGATGATTAGAAGAGTTACGCTCGTCATCTTCTTTCTTGGTTTCATCCTTCTTGGGGGGTGCATTTGTATGTGGTGTTGATAGGGTCCTACTTCGAGTCCCACTATACTCTTTATACTGTCGCTCCAATGCCTTTGTAACTGCGTCATCTATCAACGCTTTCAGTTCAGCACCCGTTAAATTTACTCGGGCGTTATCATTATTCTCCACTGGGTGACTATTAATTTCGTCCGAGTCAGCCATTTTAATTGAACTGTTACATAAAACAATGACAACAGTTTATTTGGGAGTTTATTATGGAATTGTCTTTTATGGCAATTCATTAACCATGGTAACGGAGACCATATTTGGTTAATTTATCGTTCACATTTATTTAGGATTTATATTATAACTTATCCTAATTATAAAAACAATAACAGTTTTACCAGTGGCACGAAAGGCCTAGTCACATGGACATTTATAAATTATAAGCTATTATTTCAGAGAATCAAAGCATTGAGGTTTGAATCATAGTTCATACCCTTTTTTCTGGACAGAGAGTCAAAGACATCAACTGTCTTTTGCCCCTTAGGACAATAAGTATGGCCCGTAGGCATATCAATTGACATTACAAAACGATGTTTTAAGAAAAATAATAATCATCGCACTGATGATAGTAGTCATGATAGTATTGATCATATTGACTATTTGGGCATAGCCCACCACCTTAGACAGGGAACCATAATGGTTACCACTGTCATTGTCGTATTGACAATATAATAAAGTATAGCCCGTAGGTACTTCATCACTAAGGATGTTAATAGTATGTACATCGTATTAGATGATATTAGTCATGATCACATTGATCATATAGACTAATAGGCTTGAGCATAGCTCACCACCATAGACAAGGAATCATAACGATTACAGTGTCAATGTCTCAAATGGACAATACATTATAGCCCGTAGGCAAAACATCACTAAAGGATGATTATTTCAAATAGGGGATTTTAGATTAACCCCGGTGGCCTGTGTGACTTTAACGATTCACACTTTGCCAAAAATGTTAACATACTTATAGATTTTAACAGGGATTGGAATCTTTTGGATAGGTTTTACCGTCTTGGCCATGTCAGCAATGACATTTAGGCTAGGTTTTACCATCTTGGCCACGTCTGTATTGACATTTGGGCTAGGTTTTACCATCTTGGCCATGTCTGCATTGACATTTAGGCTAGGTTTTACCTTTAAGATTCTTTTAATATTTAACGCAGAGCAATCCTATTTTGAGATGTTAAATTATGGATCTGAACCTAATTATGGAACTACCATCTTGGCCCGGTCTTAAAATGACACGTGGCTAGGTTTTGTCCTTCTTAGATTTTGCCGTTTTATTATAATGGTAGATCTAAAAAAAATGTTATTTTTCATTTATTTCATATTTCATGTTTAGAATGAAAGTTTAAACTTAATCATTCTACTATATAAAAATAAAAGTATACAGTTGCCCTACGCGGGACTTGAAAGGAATAATGTTGTCCTCGTAGGGGCTGAAAGATAATTATGTCCTTATAAAGACTTATTAAGGAAACGATCTTCAGCAAGAGAAGTTTCTTCTTCATTCATTTCCTGAATGCTTTCTCCTTGGTTGCACGTTTCATCCTGGTCGCGGTACGAAGCTCAGCATTTCAAGGCTCCAGATGTGGAGGATTCTTATTACAACTTCTTCGCTTGGCGACGTATCCAATATATAAAAAAAATTGGAAGCAAAAATTTTCCAGATTAGGATTGAGAATAATCCTATGTTAAGTCTAGACTCAGAAGGTCAAGGAATGTGCTAATGTGTCATTGAGATTAAACACAAAAAGGCTAGTGTTTAATTCACTCAATGTTGGCTCTGATACCAACCTGTCACACCCCTAATTTCCACGTGTCACCGGTGGGCCCGGTGGGGAGTATCGTGACGTAGTTGATATCATCATAGTCAAACAACACAATATATAAATGCACAGCGGAAGCAAAAGATAAATATATTACAATCCGAATATAAAGTAATATCAAGTATTACAATGGAAAGTAAAGGATCCACAGGCGGATCTTAAAACATAAATATTGTTCAACAGACTTTAGACGCCTAGAACTTGCAAGATTCCTTATTAACGTCCTGAGCAGCTTCCAGCCTATTACGTACTTGTACCTGTCACTTAGACTTTTGAAAATACGTCAGTTTTCACTGGTAAATACACTCAACTGACTCATTTGAAAAGAGTCTAAGAAAATTGATTTAGATGCACAAGGCACAAAATATTTTGACACTTTGATTAAAATGCACATAGGCAAAATTAATCTTTTATACTTGGGACAAACTATATTTCATGTTATCAGTTTTACATAACTTGCTCTACATACGGGGCCCGATACTATGCCGGTTCATGATTAACCGACACACCACTTATTCCCTTATTGGGAAACCCATATTGGGTATAAAATTATTTAATAAACCATATTGCATCTGTCGGGTGTATGCCTACACCCCGTGCTTAGGTCGTGGCCATTTGCAATTAATGAGTCAAGGATATCCAGGACACGGTCGCATTAATCCCCAATGTTTCAGTCAAGCAATACGAATTAAAAACAGGTTATTTGGATTTCCCGACTTATTGGTCTTTGAATCCCATACCTGACCATGCGGTATTTATATTACCGTATCCCAAGCCCATAATAGGGAAAATAAGTTAAGAGTATTTACCTGAGCTAGCTCCTGTCTTAAATAGCAAGAATTATAATAACTCAGCCGTATTCACTTAAGTAAGCATAGGTACAATTTACCGGAAGGCTCTAGTCTGGAATGATGGTATAAATAACCAATTAGAATGCTAACGGCTCTTTAATTAAGCCTAAGCTTAGACCGGTTAATTATACGATTCAACGCACGATTTGGCGAGGACCGGAATAGAAAGTGATTTAGACCCGACAAGTTCGGAGACTTGCTTAAGATGGGTATTTCATACACATTCTGGATTTTGAGATAAAACCGATAAGGTTTGACCCGTTTAGGCTAATTTATGTAAACTAGTTACATAAACAAAACCGAACGCGTAATGAGCGTAACGGGTATACATATGAGCCATTTACAGGTTTTCTAAGTTAATATGCTTCATATATGTTGTGACATCAGTAACATGTCTTTTATTATGCCCGAAACGGATTTAAACACAAACTATGCCCCGTAGGGTTAGTTTGGTCGTTTAAAAGGTTATAAAAGAGTTTAAGTATTCACCTGAGTTACAGGTCTGATGTAATCAGTAGAAATACTTATTTTACCAAGTTATAACAGTAGGGTAAAGTATATATGTGAAATTTATCAATTATAATCAAACTATGCACCATAGGGGCATTTTGGTAATTTCACATAAGCCGTAAAACTCAGAACTGAAGTCTAAGTTAAACAACTTTTGCTTACTGTTAAAATATTATAATTTGCCTTAAATATCAGTAGGTATCAACCCTTGTATGTTTAAAATAATTCTAGTACATACTATGCGTTAAAAACGCTTAAAAAGGCGATTAGAAGCCATTTCCGGGTTCGATACATAAATCTGATATTTTTATATTTCCAGAAGGCTTAAAATAATTTATTTATCATATGTGATCAGTAGCAAAAGGTTTGGAGTCATTTAGATGTATAAAACTCATTTTATAGCCCATAAGGGCAAAACCTACAATTACCGGATTAAGCCTACGGCTATAAGGTATGCTCAGCGTAAAATTAATTAAAAATCTTTAAAAATCCCAAAATAATATATTACAACAGTGGGTAAAGAGTTTGATACGAAAAAGTATGTTTAACTAGGCTATATGCTAATTACACCATTTAATTAACATAAAGCTTTCAATTTGCGCTAATGAGCATAACTCTCAATCTACACCTCAAACTGATGTCAAACTTTGCATACAAGTTTATATATCAGTAATTAAAGTTTCTACTCTTTTATATTTCCAAAAATCACGTTTTAAGGTAATAAGGGCATAATGGTCAACATATGAGCAATTAACGGAATCATGCATATTAATTGGATAACTAATGATCCGAGGTGTATAATCACAGAGGGTTATACTAGCATGTAACCTGGTCCAAATAAAGCTCTAAGGCGTTTCTAGAACATACCATAACGGGTCAGAACTGAAAGTCAAAGTATAAGTCAAACT
The DNA here is from genome assembly GCA_030545235.1 of Helianthus tuberosus. Classification (NCBI taxonomy): domain Eukaryota; kingdom Viridiplantae; phylum Streptophyta; class Magnoliopsida; order Asterales; family Asteraceae; genus Helianthus; species Helianthus tuberosus. Next base: position 8,909 of record JARYGA010000901.1, on the reverse strand, counting down.
ATGCGACTTTCGGTTCCGAACCGGGTCTCTACTGAAAATTGTCTGGTTGAACATGTTTAGACATGTTCTTACATTCATTACCAAGTTATATCAATGATCAAACAGGTTATAAGTGTTCTACATTGCTAATTATGCATAAATTGTAATTTAAACATTCTATTGACTTTTTATTAGTAAGTTTGACCCGACATTTGACCTAGTTAGAGTGGGAGTCAGGGGGAACCCTTTTGAGGTTTTATTACCCACATAATTACCTACTTAAAGGTACTTTTAATTCAAGATTTGACTGAGCCATCATTAATAAATCTCGAAGTCAAACCGTAATTACGACGGTTTGACTTTTAGCTAAATAACTAAGCTAAACTTAATTAAAGAAGGTTAAGCAAACTTACAAGAGTCCTATGCACGAATTATGACCACTAGAGTCTGCTTTGGAGCTCCAAGAATGATCACAAGGGCAAGAGAAGGTGTGATCACAATGGTTGCACTTGAAGCCTTTATATAGTGATCAAGAACACCATAAAATGTTGACACATAGGTCTATAACTTACCACAACTGATCCACAAGTGTCCCTAGATGGTTAGGGGTTGTTTAGGGGTCAAGAGAAATGTGGAAAATCGGTTAAAGTCGAGCAGAATGCAAAGGCAGACAAGAGACCACAAAATTCGGAGCTGGTAGTCCCTCGCGTGACGCGAAGGACCCCCCCTGGGGCTTCGCGTGGCGCGAGGCCCTTCTGCAGCAAATCAGAATTTTTAGATTTTTGCGTTTTGATCCTTGGCTCTTCAAACTTTGTTTAGACTTTTGTTTCTTGCATCTTGAACCCTCCAAATTGATTTACAAGTGCTTTAAATCATATACCCACTTTGTTAGGTCCCCGGTTAACTTTATTGTTACCCGAAAAGTCCTAACTTTCAACGTTTACGCTTTAACCCTTCGCACACGAATTTGATCATAACTTTCTCATACGATAACAAAACTTTACGAAATTTATATCGTGCATTCTAGTGAGCATAATTAACAGTTACAAAGCTTCGGGTTTGTCAAAAGGTCACTCAGAGGTATAACTTAAACATGTTGACACATTTAACCCCTGTAGTTTGTAATTTCTCACTTTTAGCTTCGCATGATCTATGATTTATCTGTTTGATGCTACAAGCATCATGTAGGGTTAATGTACAATATATTTATTCACTGTTGACATTTAGAACTCGTATATTCACATACTTTTCATGATTGTCAACTTTAGTCCTTTCGGAATATTCTTTCACACGTTCAAACATGTGACACGTGTCAACTTATTATAGGACGTGAATTTTCGAGGTGTTACAGTTTTGCTGATGCTTTACCACCTAAGTGGAGTCAATTCATTAAGTTACTGAAGCATACCGGTGTTTTGGATGTAATCAGCATTTACGAATTTGTTCAGAAACCTGAGAACAAAAATGAAGAAGAAATTCGTAAAGCAAAACGAATTCCATTTCCACAAAACCAAGAGATATATTTTGGAGGTATTAACATAGGTTTAAGTACAACTCAGTAACCGAAGCTTCAAACAACATTTGTGTCAAATGCAAACCCTTTTCTACCACCAGCTAAACCAGATCAATCTGTTGGTTCAAGTGCTCAGACCTATGGCCAAGCATTTGATCCAAAAGCCTTTCTTCCTCAACCACAAGATCTTACACCACAAGTTCCACAACAAGCTTTCTATGGTAACAACTTTCAACCTTCAAACCCTAACACTGTCAGACTCGATACATCAAATCTATCTAAGGTAAGTGTGGAAGTTGCCCAAGAACACATGGAGCTTCTAAACACTTTGGTGAGTTCTTACTGCGGATTGGTAGCTAGACAAATCGGCAACATGAATCTAACCAGTGAAGACTACGCACAAATTGATAAAGAGGAGATGGAGTTGAGTGATATCAAATGGGTGTTTGCAAGTGCAGTGAGAAGAACAAAAGATTTTATGGAGAAAACAGGAAGAACAAATCTGGAGAGCATCAAGGATACTCCATACGGCTTTGACAAAAGGAAGGTTACTTGTTTTAACTGCAGACAAAAGGGGCTTTTTAAAAGAGAATGCAAGAAGCCTCCACAGCAAGGGAATCAATATCCTTTCAACAGAAATCAAAGTACGAACAATGAAAAAGCAATGGTTCCCACAAACAATTCCAACCGAGCTTTGATTGTTCAAACAGATGAAGGTTGTGATTGGTCTGTTCAATTGGGAAACAGTGGTGGAGGAGGCACTGCATACTATGCCGAAATTGCAAAGAATGATAGTGATGGAAAATCTTCCAGAATTGATGACAGTTCATGGAATAGCAGCAGTTCAGATGAAGAAGAATCAAGTTCTGGTGAAGATAGAGTTGTTATTGTTGATGTTGAGGTAGATGATGTGATTGCTGAAACTGAATTGACGGATAGCAAGGAAGCAGCTTTGGAACAGATAGTTGAAGACTCATCTGATGATTTTTCTAAGCATCTTTCAGAAGTTGGATCTTCTACTCTTCGTGTTGCATTTATGGCCAGCTTGGATTGCCAATCCAGTCAGGTAAGTTTCGAAAAACCTATCTTGCCTAAGTGTGTTGAATGTATGGTTTTAAAATGCAAATACTTAGAGTTAGAAGGTAACTTTGATCACACCAAGAAACATCATCAGAGTATGATTGTAGATTTGACAAAGTGCACTGAGGCAAACACAACTCTTAAGAAAAATGAAAAGGAATTTAAAACAACAATTGAAACCTTAAGGAAAGATGTATCTGAGTTAAGAAAGAATGTTTTGAGAAAATAAACAGCAATTAACAATTATATTAACATGCCTGAACAAACGAAAAAAGGAGTTAGCATGTGTAAAGTGTGAATATGATGCGATCAAACTCAAGTTGGACAGTTACTCCAACCCGAGATATGTTTTGGATCATATAATCGATGTTTAAAAGAAGAAGGGCGATGTAAAGTGCATTGGTTATAAGACTTGTCCTCCCCCAGTTAGACACAACTACACCAAAATGCCTGATGATGAGGATATGCCCCATTTTGAACCCACCGTTCCTTTGGATTTTGATGAATTTACAGCTGGTCTAGGGTTCACTAAGGGCATATCCTCAAGTCAAAGTCAATCGGATGACATTAATGACTCAAAGTCTGTGAATGATCAAAGTCCTCCCATTATTGAGGATTATGATAGTTCGGATGACGAGTCAGATGAGGACAAACCTGAACAATCAGAAACGGTAACAAAAGAGGAAATTATACCTCTCAAAAATCACATTCTTTGTGATCCACCCGCAAAACCGTTTGTGATTGCTACAACCAAACCAATTGAATCTTCTGCTGAAAGTTGTGAAAGCGTGAACTTGCTCTACACGTTGATTGGATTTGATAAAATATATTCAGACAAGGATTTTCCAATAAAAAAATGTCAATCAGTCTTTGATTTATAAAGTTTTCAAAGATTCTACTAGTAAGTTTTTGGGAAAGTCTAGCCTAGGAGTTGTAGTAACTCAGTGTGCTCCTATCCCAAAATCCGAAGTTAGAAAGAAATACGAGAATCAAAAATTGCAACCACAAAACAATCAACGAAAGCAAAATCACGCTACCCAAGGAAAGGGAAAAGGCAAACAAAGCCAAAACAAGAAGAAGGTTTAGAAGGTGAACTTCGTGAAATCTCGAGGGACTGATAAAATTGAATCTTTTGAAAAAAAATCCAACACAGATTTTGTTATGCAAAAGAAAATTTTGAAAAGGAACAGCCAAAACAACTACACACAACACACAAATTGTTGTGATGTAGGACCAAGTACCTCAAGATCACGAAGTTCATTATCAAGCTCTTACAGTTATGATACTCCGAGGTTTGTTGAGCGGAGATCATGTTTTGAATGCGGTGAGTATGGGCACATTGTCAGAAACTATCCATATTTCACGAAAGGAAAGGAAAAAGTTGATGCCCCCGTGGTAACAGTTACCATCCAAGATCTGTTCTACCAAAACAGGACCCTCGTCTTGTTAAACAACGAGAAATGAAGCAGAAAAAGAAACAAAGAAAAGAAGTTGAAAAGGCTTTGAAACCAGAGGTTATCCAAACACAATCTGTTAAATCAGATGTTAAAAATGAAAAACCGAAACAGATTTGGAAACCAACATCGGTAACTGTTTCAGGGGGACCTCCATCAATTCCGAATCATCGAGAAATGGAATTCACAATCCTCGATGATGCCAGACGACCCAAGTTAATGAAGGCTTGGGTCCCCCTCTCCAACTAATCTCTGAATGAGTGTGTAGGATGTTTCAGGAGGAACTATTGACAGTCTTAGGATTGTTGATAGTCGAGCATCCATGCACACGATCGGTGACAAAAGGCTCCAAAACATTGTTACATCTAGGAGAATATTGTTGCCTTTGATGGAGAGAGAAAAAGAAAAGAAGACAAAAATGTTCGATGAATGAAGAAAGTTTGATGAAAGAAATTGAAAACTTCGACAAAATGAAAACTATACCAAAGTTTGATTGTTGAAGGCTTAGATCGGGTCAACATGATATATTCAAATGAAGTGTACACGCCTGCAACACGTCTGAAGTTTTTCGAAGATTCATGTCTTATATCTTCCACAAGAAGTTCAAAGTCTACAAGATGAACGTGTAGTGTACATTTCTCCTCGGTGTGATTGAAGAAAATTTGTATGTTGATCAAACCAACCGGGTGTGTGGATACCTTGGCATGGATTGAACAACCGCACACTACTTCTCAAGGAGAAAGTTGAAGACCTTTGTTGGTGCAAAAGGATGTGGAAGACATCATGTATGGACCGACTAGTGATGATGTGTATAAGCTTTCCCACATGCCCATTTTCCACTTACCAGCTGGACCCGGAGGTTTATCATCTTGTTGTTATGAAGAGATTTTTGAATTAATTGAGGCAGCTGCAAAATCGACCTTGAAATCCACACCGGGTGGATATCCAGTTTGGGGGAGCACTCAGATTCCTGGCAATGCACGGAGCAATTATAGGATTATGGTTTTGAATTTCTAATCTCTCCTATCCTTATCGATATTTAAGTTGTTTTATGAATTAATAACATCTCGTACAACACTTTTTGACCAGACACGTTGATCTCGAATATCACCTCACACGTGATTGTTTCAATATGAAACTCGTCAATGTTGTTTTTGTCCACACCGATTACCAACGTGCCAACTCATTTTTCCAAAATTCGATAAATCATTTTTATTAAATTAATTTTGGTAAATGGCATCGAGGTAAAACATGAGTTAATCCACATCGGGAAATCGTTTTTGTGAATATTTCTCTTGAGAAAATCCAAAAAGTTGTTTTTTTTTTAAATTTAAATTTATTTTTGAATTTTAGGGGGAGTAATTTCCAAATCAGAAAAACACAAAAACAATAGAAAAACAAAAATGAGTTTCCAGGCGAGAAAAAAGAAAATGATAGTAAATCAGTGGTCTGTCGAAATCACTTTGAACTGAAAATGAAAAATGATAAGTAGCTCTATATAAGATGTATCGGTAGGCTCACAATCATTTTAAAGTGTGCAGAGCGATTTAAACATAATCGACTGAAGACCGAGTGGTCTTGGTTTTCGTTTGACAGATTGTCGAGGTTCTGAGATACGTGGTCTTTATGTTGTTTATCATCTGGGTATCATGGTTGTTTCTTTTACCGAAAACAACGGGGACGCAAGTCTAGAACTTCCATGATACCATACATACGTGTACGTATCATACATACATGTATATAATACATGATGCATACGACCATCAATAAGTGATAAAAATATCACAGTCACCCCCGAATAAGTGATTCTAAATCACATCTATCATCTGAGAGTCAAGTTCGTCTCTTAGTCGGTACGATGGTACTAACCTGTTCACGGACTTGCTCTCTTGCAATGCATGCATTGAATATCAAGTTCCTCATTAATAAGTGATTTAATCACATAGGGCTTGTATTCATCCTCGAATAAGTGAGTATCTCACATCATATACGTTGAAAACAGATGATAAATGGTATACTCACCAGTAAGATGAACTCTCATGCATACCTTAATACGGGAATGTGTCGTGAGTGGATGAACACCGGTCGGTAAGTATAAATCATACACTAATCGTATCCCCTAACCACGAGTACATCTGATAAGTTGAGCTTATGTGGACAACAATACCAATAATCGTTATAGGATGCTTATCTAAATGTTAACTAATTGAAGAACAAGAGTGTTTTGGCATGACCGTACACTGATAGGATTCTCCTACCCTCAAAACTCGCAAAAAGAATGTCTGTAAATATTTATTTACTGCTTTCGGTCTTTACATTTGAAAAATGGAAAAATACCAAAAAGATTTTAGGTGTGTTTTTAATATAAACCTTATAAAAACCAAAATGATTTTATTTCTATTTTATTTTTTGATTGCCCGATGTTGGAACTCGAGTCTATCCTACCTAAAATCCTGATTGTAAGCCAGAAAACAATTGCATCTTCATAAACGGTCAAAGTTAACAATTTTTGAAAGTTAAAATTTAAAATTGATCAAACTTTTAAACTTTCAAACTGATGTCGGTTGGTAGTTGATTGAGAGTTGGTCACATGTGTGTCGTGTGCTTATATTGTTTGAAATCAAATCATAGTGAAGTTTTCAAATGAAAATTCTCTAAGGTTGATTAAATCCCTAGCGGTTGTTCTCATTACGCGTTTAGCTATATTGTGTCTGCAGATGCAACATTCAAGCAAGCTAAAGGCAGAGAGAACGAGTTTGAAGAAAAGTTATAGGAGTGAAGATGTGACAACCCGACTTTCAGGTTAACACTGTTATCTTATTTTGTCTAATCCCAGTTAAACTCAAAATACCCGTCCACGTTATTTTCTTTCATGTATGGCAATTTCGTTTTATAATAACAATAATAATGATAACTTTTTGAGCAAGTTGTATACACTTGATAGTTGAGGGGTGTTTATGAAAATTTGGATTCAAACTAATATATTTTAACCCAACTTCACCTCCTATCGTCCCCCACACCAAAAACCTAAAGAAAAGGAAAAAAAAAATGCAGGTCGATCACTGACCACCGCACACCGCCTTCTCTCCCTACTCTACGACGCTTGTTGACGACGGAACAACCACCCAAGGCCACCACCGCTAACGGTATGTGTCTTCGACTCCGTAGTCTCTTATTGAAGTTTCGTTGTCACGGTTTCGGTTCGATCTCAATTTAAATTCCTTACATGAGAAAAAGTTATTCGTGAAATTGTCGTTAATATCGTGCGTAATGATATGAAAGGGTGGACTATTTGTGAATATGTATGCGTATAAAAACTATCTTCAAAAATATAGGTACGATTATATGTATGAACACATGTGAGACTTGGTATGGAAACTGTGATGTGTATGTTTAGGTGATGTACTTATATATGAAGATTTAAGGTTAAATACAAGAGTCTTATGATTGTAAAATGATATATAAAAACTGTGATTTGCATGAGGTTAGTGTTCGATGAATGGTATTCATAAATCTGAATTGGTATCTTAGTAGTGATTAATTGATAATCAAGGATGCATGAAAAACACTGATTTCGTGTATGTAGAGGATAGGTGAAGTATGATGTTGTGTTTATATTGCGCATGAAAGTTTGTCGAAAATATTAGTTGCGATTATATGTAAAATATGGTGTATGATTTTATGTATTTGGTTGGTATCGATAAAGTCAAAGGTGTTGAATGTTGATATGCGATTGAGTACCGATTTCGTGATAACGACACTTAGAACCATCGTAGGATACATGAAAAACAATTTAAAACAAGTAATGTTTCGTTCAGCGATTTTCTACAGAAAATACGCCAAATTCCGCAGCCTTTTTTGGGACTTAAACATATCGAAACTCTATCTTTTCTGAGCCTAAAATAAAGTATTCGGAAGTAGCTTTCAAATTGCAGTGATTTCATATTTTTTTGACAGGTCTAAGTATTTTTAACGGATTAAATCGTAAAACTGCTCTAAGCTGTGATTTTCTGCAGAAAATGCAGCTCATGTTTTGTGCCATAACTTAGTAGGTGTTTAGACTTAGATAATGAAATTTATGCTGTAGATAGCCTCAGGCGTCCGTGCGGACCTCCAACTAAAATTACGTCTATCGGATAAACGTAGATTTTTAAATAAATAATTTGGCAAACAGGCTCAGATTACGACGAATCTGATCACTGTTTGGCGCAAGATTTGTCACGGAAAATCTGTGAGGTGTTTGGTCACCAAATTTTTACACAATAGTCAATGCTCCGATTGACACGTAGTGTAAATTTTTGGGAATTTTTCTACACACGAACTATTCCAGATAACACTCCAAAAACTGTCCGAAAATGGACTATATTGCTGAATTTTTATTGAAGAGTATTTTAAATCTTTCGTGACACTTGTGTTGTCGCTAAACAATGTCGTGATAGATGCATGCATGATAATTAGTGTTGTATGATAAAATGTGTTACGTTCAAGATACGTGTAAGACTCGTGTTTCCGCTTGAGCACACACACTAACTCTTAAATGGTAACCATAATAGGACGTGGTTGACCATACTAGCTCAAGTAATTTAATCTGCCAAGCTAAGCTAAGGTGTGTTCACACTTTTCGTAAAAGCATGTAATTCCCGGTAGATTGGGAATGGAACAAACAACAACTATCCCCCTTGGGTGGGATGCAAGCTAAGTATTCTCCTTGGATAGAATACGGGCAACCTTGTTTCCTTGCGTGGGACGGAACGTTAATTTACTATTTATTTAACATGTCTTAAGCGGACTAGACGGAACTCTATCTGAAAGTCCCCACACATTTGATACCGATTAATCGCTGGGCCAATGGCTAACGGGGTATTAGTTGAATAGCGCTATTA
>JARYGA010000900.1:0-39508 GCA_030545235.1 Helianthus tuberosus | reverse complement strand
CAAGGCTCTGCCTGACTCAGTCATTGGAGTTCTGTCTCGAGTTGTATGGTTAATGTGATTTCGGTTAGTTTACTAACACATGTGCATTGTTTAATTTTAATAGATAATAACCAGGAGAATCACCAAAAAGCTTTAGATTTACCTAAGTAAACAATGTGAGTACATTCTCTTTTTGTCACCTTTTTGTAAATTACTTTTGTGAGTCAAAATGCTTTACCAAAACCTCAAATATTTAGAATTACACTTGAACAGCAATTGAGTATTTGTGAGTCTACAATTACTACCGGTATGTTGGGGTTTTGTATACATTAATTGAAACTCGTTACTATTGGAATAGTAGCATGACCAACAAGTCAGGATAGACAATACTAGGAAAGGGGTAATTGGATAGATATAAGCAAATGTAATTGCGGATGCCCTCAATACTGTAAAGTGATAAAACTGTTTTGATTAAACTAGGATGCACTCGCCAGTATTTCTTGCTGATAAAACTTTTTTAAACGCGTTTCAGGTAAAGTGGCTATAACAGTTACCTAAATAAAAAGAAGTTTTGTCTTTCGATAAATTAGGGTTTATCCTTATAAACTATATTGTAATGAAAATATGGGTTTTATCCCATTTGTTGATTATAAAAAAAAGTTTGGTGTTTTAACTCTGATAAAATATTTCCTAACTACGGTACTGATGAAAGTTTTCCGCTGCAAATTAATAAACACCGATACCATCTGACTGGCTCGCGGCGCCCGCTCCTGGGCAGGGGTCGGGGGCTGCGACACAAGGTGGTATCAGAGCTACAGCCACTGGTTTAAGCCAATGAAGTGTTCTGCTGGCACTTAAATTCTGTGTTAGGAAATAATTTATGTGATTATTGTTTTGTGTTATTTGACTATTTGTTAGTTTACATTATGAGTGAGGAAGGTACGTCAGACGCTTATGGTCGTATAGTTAGTTCCCCAAAAATGAAGAAACCTCATCTCAACCAAACCCCTCAGGATACTCAGCTGATGCCGAGGAAGGAATATTTATATTTAAGGCACAGTCTGAGGAACCCTTCACTTCTAAGAAAAGAGGATGGTTTAATAGAGGAGTACATGAGAGAAGAAAGAGAAAGACGAAATTATAAAAACAAAGAGCGATAGTAAAAGCCAATAGGGAAGTAAATGCTCAAACTCAGGAAGCAGTCAATAGGCCACCGTGGGAAGAGAAACTAGATAGACATTTGGCAGATTTCCCTATGCTAGCCACTACAGCAGTAGACTCTAACCTAAACCAAATAGCCGAACCACCACTGTTACCCTTATTCCCAGACCAAAAAATGCTAGAACCCAACCAAGAAGACCAGTTTCCCATCCCAGATGTTAACCCTTATGAGATCCCCAGAATTCCCCCACCAAACCCCATAACTCAGTATACTGACCTTAACCCTTTAGACCCATTTTGGAATAGTGACTGGTGGAAGCAGAGTGTAATAAGAAACCCATACCCTTACGGACACCCCATACCTCGATACCCTGACCCAGAACCAGTACCATTACCACCCATGAGTGAAGAAAATATGCAGGAACTTCGCCAATGGGGCGATGAGTTAGTTGAAGAAGGAGATAGAATTCGTCAAATAGGAGAAAAGCTTATGTGGAAACATGTCGAGCGTGATATACATGATACCTAGAATAATACTTAGATATTTGCATAACTTACTATTTTGATATATATATATATATCAAATAGATAGACTAAAATAGATATCGATGCATAACTGTTAGTATGTTTAATTTCCAGTTGTAGTTTGTAATCGACGCATATATATATATGAAAAGAGTAAAAGTCGCAATGTACGACGTTTTTGATCAATTTGTTTGTGTGATTGTTTGTATTAGATCTTATTCTGTGATAATTAATACCTGATAAATGTTCACAATTCAGATGGATAACGAAGTAAATCAGGAAAACCAGAATAATGAGAATAACGGAAACCAAATAGATAACAGTGCCATCCAACATATAGTAGCACAAGGAATTATAAATGCTATGCCTTATATTATTAAAACTGTATAAAGAAGCAGAAAATAATAAATCTGCAAATGGAAGTAAACGCCAACACACTGAACCAAGTAATAGTGTAAACGACAATAACACCATTTCCTTAAAGAAGAAGAATGGTCTCATACAGTTGTTCTTAAAAAGAATTCTTGGCCTGCGAACCAATAGAATTCTCAGGCAATGAAGGAGCCATTTCAGCCTTGCGCTGGATAGAAAAGACAGAAGCAGTCATAAAAATAAGTAAATGTGCAGATGAAGATAAGATTATGTTTGCTTCTAATCTTTTCAAAAATGCAGCCTTAGAATGGTGGAATACTATTCTCTAGTCTATGGGAAGTGACAAAGTTTATAGAATGAAATGGACTAATTTTAAAGAGATAGTCGAAAGAAAATTATGTCCTCCTCATGAAAAGGAACAAATCGCCAATAAGTTCCTTAATCATAAAATGACTGGAATAGACTGCAAATGTTATACTACCATATTCTTCGAATATGTTAGAATAGTGCCAACCTTAGCCTCACCTGAGCCTGTGTTAATCTCTCGTTATGTTTGGGGATTAATTAGTGAGATTAGACATGTAGTCAAGGCAGCTAGGCCCCAAACCATAGAAGAAGCAGTAGAACTAGCCAACACCCTGACTGATGAATTGGTACGCACACAAGAGGTAAACCAGAGAAAGAACTTAGCTCAAATACTTACCCAGGAATTCCGCTACCGTAATTCCAATAGTGGAAAAGGAACAGGTTCTTCCTCTGCACCTTACTGTAAGACTTGTAAAAGGAAGCATTATGGAAGGTGTGCAAGGTTTTGCAATTTTTGCAAGAAGCCTGGACATAAGGAAGAAGAATGTCGATCGAAACCTAGCAATAGGATATGCTTCAATTGTGGAGAAACTGGGCAAATTAGACCAAACTGTCCGAAACTAGCTCTAGCAGTAACCCGCAAAGCTAAGACAACTGAAGGACCCAAGAAGAATGCCAGAGCATTTGTTCTAACAACTGAAGAAGCTAAGATGATTCTAGATGTGATTGCCAGTACGTTTTTAGTTAACGACATTTTTGCCAAAGTATTATTTGACTCTGGTGCAAACCAAAGTTTTATCAATAATTCTTTCTACAAACTTCTCGACCAACCCTTAACTAAACTCCGACAAGATTGTCTGGTAGAGACGGAAAACGGAGATTCCATGAAGATTAGTGAAATCTTGCAGGGAGCAAGAATAAAAATCCTGAACCATCATTTCGTTGCTAACCTTTACCCAATGAATCTAGCCGGATTCGATATTGTGGCAGGAATGGATTGGTTGGTAGCCAATCGTGCCAGTATTTTATGTGATCAAAAGTCAGTACAAGTGAGTACACCAAGTGGTGAAAAGATCAAAATCAAAGGAGATAAACCAATTAGGTCGACAAAATTCATATCTATGATGAAAGCTGTAAGTTATGCAAGGAAAGGAGCAATAGTGTATATGATTTCCATAATCATTAACACTAAAGGAAAAGAATTAAAAGATATTCCTATAGTATCTAAATTCTCAGATGTTTTTCCAGAAGAGTTACCTGGATTACCACCTGATAGAGAGGTTGAATTTAGAATCACCTAATACTAGGGACGGCACCGATTGCCCAAGCACCATATCGATTAGCACCAAAGGAGATGCAGGAACTGAAGGAACAATTGGACGAACTTTTTGCCAAAGGTTTTATACAACCTAGTTCATCGCCATGGGGAGCACCAGTTTTGTTTGTTAAGAAGAAGGACGGATCGATGCTTATGTGCATTGATTACCGAGAATTGAACAAGGTTACGATTAAGAATCGGTACCCTCTACCGAGAATCGATGATATGTTCGATCAACTTCAAGGAGCTCGATTCTTTTCAAAGATCGATTTATGCTCAGGATATCATCAACTGAAAGTACAGGAATAGGACATTCCTAAAACCGCCTTCAGAACAAGGTACCGTCATTATGAATTTACCGTCATGCCATTCGGTTTACCCAATGCCCCAGCTGCATTTATGGACATGATGAACAAGATATCTAAACCATACTTGGATAAATTCATAATTGTCTTTATATATGATATTCTAATTTACTCTAAGAGTAAAGAAAAACATGCAGCGCATCTGCATACACTTCTAACATTATTGAGAAAAGAGAAGCTTTATGCTAAATTCTCAAAATGTGAATTCTGCTTACAAGAAGTGCAATTCCTTGGACTTTTGGTTAATCATGAAGGAATTCATGTGGATCCCACAAAGATCGAGGCGATTACCAAACGGAAAGTCCCTCAGTCACCAACGGAAGTAAGAATTTTTCTTGCACTGGCAGGATATTATAGGCGATTTATCCAAGATTTCTCTAGGATAGCCATTCCATTAACCAAACTGAATTGCAAATTAGTTAAGTTTGAATGGGGACCAAAACAGGAAGAAGCCTTTAAGATTCTTAAGCAAAGGTTGACTAACGCACCGATACTCGCATTACCAGAAGGAACTGAAGACTTCATAGTCTATTGTGATACCTCTAAGTTAGGATATGGATGTGTGTTGATGCAATGTCAAAAGGTTATAACTTATGCCTCTAGACAACTTAAGAAACATGAAGAGAATTACACAACCCATGATCTAGAATTAGGAGCCATAGTTTTTGCCCTTAAGATTTGGAGACACTATTTATACGGAAGTAAATTTGTTGTCTTCATAGATCATAAGAGTTTAAGATATATTTTTGGGCAAAAAGAATTAAATATGAGACAGAGATACTGGAAGGAAATTCTTAGTGATTATGATTGTGATATCCAGTATCATGCGGGAAAAGCTAACGTAGTAGCTGATGCTTTAAGTCGAAAGTATCATAAAAAACTGAAACGAGTACGCTCTCTTAAATTAAATCTGCAGATAGATTTAAATGAACAAATTAGAGAGGTACAGGAAACAACATTCAAGGAAGATGCTGAAGGTTTAAAAGGAATGATTAAGGAATTAGAACAAGTATCAAATGGAATTTGGAAGTTCCATAAGAAAAGAATGTGGATACCTAAACAAGGAAACCTATGCCACAGAATTCTAGAAGAAGCCCATAAGTCTAAGTATACGATACATCCCAGAAGTGATAAGATGTATCAAGATCTAAGAAAGAATTTCTGGTGGATAGGAATGAAAAAGGATATAGCAAACTACGTTGCTAAATATCTCACCTGTTCACAAGTTAAAGCTGAACATCAGAAACGCTCAGGGTTATTGCAACAACTAGAAATGCCATTATGGAAATAGGAATTGATAACAATGGACTTTGTTACCAAATTACCCAAGACTCGAAAAGGAAATGATACAATCTGGGTGATTGTTGACAGATTGACTAAATCTGCTCATTTCTTACCAATGAAGAAAACTTTCAATATGGAACAGTTAGCTAAGCTATATGTAAATGAAATAGTTTCATTACATGGAATTCCTTTATCTATTGTATCTGATAGAGATAGCCGTTTAACTTCTCATTTTTGGACAAGTTTCCAAAAAGCAATGGGAACCAGGTTAAATCTAAGCACAGCTTATCATCCACAAACGGACGAACAAAGTGAAAGGACAATTCAGACTATGGAAGATATGCTTAGAACCTGTGTAATTAATTTCGGAGGAAATTGGGACAACCATTTACCATTAATAGAATTTTCCTAAAATAACAGCTATCATACTAGCATTAATGTTGCACCATTTGAAGCACTTTATGGACGAAAGTGCCGAACTCCGGTCTGTTGGGTAGAAATTGGAGAAAATCAATTATCTGGACTTGAGATAGTGCAAGAAACAACGGGCAAGATTATTCAAGTCAAGGAAAGACTAAAAGCAGCACGAGATCGTTAAAAGAGTTATGCAGATAACAGACGAAAACCTTTAGAATTCCAAGTTGTAGATAACGTATTATTAAAAGTTTCTCCATGGAAAGTAGTAGTCAGATTCGTTAAAAGAGGAAAGCTAAACCGCAGGTATGTTGGACCTTTTGAGATTATTAGAAGGATAGGATCTGTAGCTTATCAGCTACAACTGCCAAAGGAAATGGCAGAATACATGATGTGTTTCATGTATGTAATCTCAAAAAGTGCTTAGCAGACGAATCATTAGTGATACCTCTTAAGAACATAGAGGTAAATGAGAAACTTAAGTTTATCGAGAAACCCATTCAGATTGAAGATTGAAAGATCAGAAATCTCAAACACAAGAGACTAGTTCTACTCAAAGTGAAATGGGATTCCAAGAGAGGACCAGAATACACTTGGGAACTCGAGTCAGAAATGCAGAAAAAATACCCACACCTATTCCAGCAGACCTCGAGAATGAGATCTAAAACAAGGTGGGTAGGATATAACAACCCTCCTAGAACCCTTAACATGACCCCTAAACGTTTCTTATATACCCCGTAAACGAGAAACGAGCCCAAAATACCTTAATATTTATAAAAATCAAATAAAAACAAAAAAAAACCTTCGCTCGCGGGCCACAACCCAGACACCGGAGTCTGTCGCGGGGCGCGAGGACCTTGATTTGTCGGACAAGGCATTGCGCCACGTGTCCAGTGACTCGACAGACCTATACCTTAACTCGACAAGCTATAATCGACACGCGTACTCTCGCGGGCCGTGAAGGCCGACCCTATAGTTCTTGCGGGCCGCGACTCACCGTCCGTCAAGCCTGAATAGGGGCTTAGAGCTCATTTGTTCCTTGTTCATTTTCTAAATTCTCTCTCAACTTTCTGTTAGCTATTATACTCGGGAATAATACCCTATAAAGCGAATCTCTGCCTCGTTGTATGTATTATAACCCTAATTGTTACCCTACACGATCGATCTAGGGCTCCGTAACGCATGTCAAGGCTCTGCCTGACTCAGTCGTTGGAGTTCTGTCTCGTGTTACACCCGATTGATCTAGGACTCTGTAATGCATGTCAAGGCTCTGCCTGACTCAGTCATTGGAGTTCTGTCTCGAGTTGTATGGTTAATGTGATTTGGGTTATTTTACTAACACGTGTGCACTGTTTAATTTTAATTGATAATAACCAGGAGAATCACAAGGAAGCTTTAGATTTACCTAAGTAAACAATGTGAGTACATTCTCTTTTTATCACCTTTTTGTAAATTACTTTTGTGAGTCAAAATGCTTTACCAAAACCTCAAATATTTTGAATTACAATTGAACAGTAATTGAGTATTTGTGACTCTACAATTACTACCGGTATGTTGGGGTTTTGTATACATTACTTGAAACTCGTTACTATTGGAATAGTAGCATGACCAACAAGTCAGGATAGACAATGCCAGGAAAGGGTAATTGGATAGATATAAGCAAATGTAATTGCGGATGCCCTCAATACTGTAAAGTGATAAAACAGTTTTGATTAAACTGGGATGCACTCGCCAGTATTTCTTGCTGATAAAACTTTTTAAAACGCGTTTCAGGTAACCTAATGTGAAGCCATTAGAAGCAAGCTGGAGAGGACTGAAGGCTTGGAAAAGTGGCTATAAAAGTTACCTAAATAAAAAGAAGTTTTGTCTTTCAATAAATTAGGGTTTATCCTTATAAACTATATTGTAATGAAAACATGGGTTTTATCCTATTTGTCGATTATAAAAAAAAGTTTGGTGTTTTAACTCTGATAAAATATTTCCTAACTACGGTTCTGATGAAAGTTTTCCGCTGCAAATTAATAAACACCGATACCATCTGACTGGCTCACGGCGCCCGCTCCTGGGCAGGGGTCGGGGGACAGAATTCCCGCCACAACGCCTGGGTAATTTTACTAGTTATTTAATACAATGAAATATTTTATAACAGAGGACAAATTATAGAATTTGAAAAATTACAAATTTTAAAAATTTACTTAATATTTGATAATCTAAAATTCAAACCGGTGCGTAATGGCTCACCGATGAAATGCTCTTGTGCCAAAGATGACCGGGGTAGAGAGAGTTCCACCTAAGAGTGAAGCACCCGCATGACTTGCATAACTTGAATCTAGCCTACAATCCAATATTTCTGACTTGCATAACTTGAATCTAGCCTACAATCCAATATTTCTTCTCTTAATAAATAGATATTGGTCACTAAGTCATGCTTCTTTGTTGAGATCGCTTGCCAAAAAGCTATAGTCAACTTCACTTGAACTAGCATGATTTCAAGGACTTTTCTGTCCATGAAGTTTCAGAAAATGCCAATAGGAAGTAGCAGGGAAAAGACTTGAAGGGGAAGTGTCATACCCCAACCGATGGCGGAAACATCAGAGTGAGACGAAAACATGATTGTTCATAGTTTCATAACACTAATTGAAGGAAAATGAAAGAAAATTGATACCAAGACTTCTGATCGCGAGAGGGAGAGTTCAGAGCATTTAGAGAGTGTCTGTGAGACTGAGCAAGAAAAATGAGTGAAGTAGTGCACCTATTTATAGGTGTAGGGCGATTTTAGGGTGACAGGGAGGTTGGGGCGACCGACCCTGTCGCACGAAATGGAGTCCTTTCGTGCGAGAGGTGCCTTCCCTTCCTCTCGAAGGTTCAAGTTCGATTATTTGGTGTGTTTTAGCTGGTTTTACGCGAAGTGTTACAGTCTCCCCTACTTTAGGAGATTTCGTCCTCGAAATCCATTCAAGAGGAAGGTTGAACAAAGAGATGTGGATGCTTGGTCTGCATCTTGCTCTTGGGTTCCTAAGTGAATTCAGCACCACGTTTTCCTTCCCATCGAACCTTGACTATGGGAATTCTACTACGCCGTAGTTTCTTGGTTACTCGGTCCATGATTTCGATCGGTTTTTCCATAAAGAGTAATGTCTCGTTGATTTGGAGGTCGTCGATTGAAACTTGAAGTCCTTCATCAGCTAAGCACTTCTTGAGGTTCGAAACAAGGAATGTTGGATGAACGTTGCTGAGTTCTTGAGGTAAATCGAGTTGGTATGCGACTTTACCAATCCTCATGAGTATCTTGAAAGGACCAACAAAGCGTGGGGCAAGTTTTCCCTTTTTACCAAAACGGATTACTCCCTTCCAAGGGGATACCTTGAGGCGTACATGATCACCAACGGTTTGCGTTTTCTAATCTGTGTATCTCTTTTGTCTGCTTCTAGCCTTGAGGAGATTGCCACGGATTTGAAGAATCTTATCCGTTGTTTCTTGAATGAGCTTAGGGCCAGTGATTTGTGCGTCTCCAATTTTGTGCCAATAGATAGGAGAACGACACTTGCGACCATATAGTGCTTCAAAATGAGTCGTTTGAATAGTGGAGTGGTAGCTGTTGTTATACGAGAACTCAATCAAATGTAAATGTACACCCCAATTTCCACCAAAGTCGATAACACAAGAGTGAAGCATGACATCTAGGGTTTGGATAGTACATTCGGTATGTCCATCCGTGTATACCCATAGCGGTTTGAAAGGTTTGCCAAAGGCAAGAAGTGAAATGACCATCACGATCCGAAATGATCTCAATGGGGATACCATGATGACAAATGACTTCATCCATGTAGATACGGGCTAATTTCTCAACCTTGTAATCTTCACGAATGGGGAGAAAGTGAGCGGATTTGGTCAAACGGTCAATGATCACCCAAATGCTATCATGACCAGAAGGAGTGCGATGGAGTTTGGTTATGAAGTCCATAGCAATTCTATCCCACTTCCAAACTGGAATATCTGGTTGTTTGAGTAAACCAGAGGGATGTTGGTGTTCGGCCTTGACTTTAGAACACGTGAGACACTTTGAAACTAATGTGGCTATATCCTTCATCATACCAGGCCACCAATAGGACGTACGCAGATCATGGCACATCTTTTCAGCACCAGGATGAATAGAGTATCGTGATTTATGGGCCTCCTTCATTATGAGTTCACGAAGTTCACCACGTTGTGGCACCCAAACACGATCGAGGTAACATTGGATACCATCTGATTTTGTCACAAGTTGGTTTTCAGCGCCACACTTCATCTCGTTATACATGTTGTTCTCATTGACGGACGAATACTGGGCTTCTCAAATTCGAGTTTGAAGATTGCTTAAGATTTGAGAACAACAAATGCTGCTGATATGGGTCTTTTGACTGAGAGCGTCGGCCACGACATTCGCTTTACCACGGTGGTAGCGAATCTTGTAGTCATAGTCATTAAGCAATTCTACCCAAATACGTTGTCGCATGTTTAGTTATTTTTGGTTAAAGATGTGTTGTAGGCTCTTATGGTCGGTGAAGACCACACATTGGGTACCATAAAGGTAGTGTCGCCAAATCTTTAACGCAAAAACAACCGCACCAAGTTCAAGATCATGAGTAGTATAATTTTTCTCATGTATCTTCAGCTGTCTCAAAGCATATGAGATAAACTTGTCTCGTTACATGAGAATACAACCAAGACAACTGTTTGATGCATTGCAATATACCACGAAATCATCGTTTCCCTCAGGAAGAACGAGTACAGGAGCAATGCGAAGCAAGTCCTTAAGCGTTTGGAAAGACTCCTCTTGCTCAGGACCCCAAACAAAAGGTTTATTTTTTTGAGTCAACAAGGTGAGGGGAACGACGATTTTTGAGAAATTCAAGATGAATTGACGGTAGTAGTCTACCAATCCTAGAAAAGAATGAATTTCGGAGGGAGATTTATGTGCGATCCAATTCTTGACAGCTTCAATCTTCGAGGGATCAGCATGAATACCTTTTTCACTCACGAGATGTCCAAGGAATTGAACTTCTTTGATCCAAAACTCACACTTGGAGAATTTTGCGTAAAGGCGCTCACCACGTAAGAGTTCAAGGATCAAATACAAATGACTTTCGTGTTCAGCTTGGGTTTCCGAATAAATGAGAATGTCTTCGATGAACACGATCACAAAACGGTCCAAATAGGGTTTACACACATGGTTCATTAAGTCCATGAAGACCGCAGGTGCATTGGTCAAACCAAAAGGCATGACCACAAACTCGTAGGGACCATATCGAGTGCGAAAAGCGGTTTTAGGGATGTCTTCTTCGAGAATGCAAAGTTGATGATAGCCTGAACGAAGATCAATTTTAGAAAAGCACATTACGCCTTGGAGTTGATCAAAATGGTCTTCGATACGAGGAAGAGGGTAATGGTTTTTGACAGTGAGTTTGTTAAGCTCACGATAATTGATACACATGCGGAACGAACCATCCTTCTTCTTTACGAAAAGAACAGAAGCGCCCCAAGGAGAAGTACTTGGGCGTTTGAAACCTTTATCAAGCAACTCTTGAAGTTGACTTGACAATTCTTGCATTTCAGAGGGTGTAAGGCGGTATGGAGCTTTAGCGACAGGAGTTGCACCAGGAATGAGGTCAATGCGAAAATCAATAGTACGCGAAGGAGGAGGACCAGGTAGATCTTCAGGAAAGACGTCTGGAAAATCACACACCACTGGAACATCACTTATGCACTTTCCCTTGCCCTTTTCTTCCACAACGTTGGCTAAAAAGGCAAAGTATTATTTATGCAAGTACTTGTTCGCTTGTGTGCATGACATAAGCTTAAGTACCTTTGAAGGTCTGTCTCCATAAACATGCAAAGTATCACTAGAAGGAAGAGACAAACGAACGTATTTCTCATGACAAGCGATTTCAGCATGGTTCTTACGAAGCCAATCCATGCCTACTATGATATCGAAGCTACCCAATTGCATGGGTATGAAGTTTATTGGGAAAACATGGCCGTTAAGGGTGAGAAAACAATCGCAAAGAACGAAATCAACGGTGATGGATTTACCATTGGCAACTTCAACTGTGAATGACTTGGGGAGTTTAGAGCGTGTACAATTTAGCATTAATTCAAATTAAATGGACACAAAGCTTTTTTCCACACCAGTATCAAATAGTATAGAAGCATATATGTTGTTAACAAGAAACGTACCGTTTACGACTTGATTTTCGTTCTGAGCTTGGTTGGCGTTTATGTTGAAAGCTCGACCTCAAGGTGCTGGCTGTTGTGGCTGTTCTTGATTTAGCTGAGGCACTGAGGGCGAAGATGAGTAGTGTCTCCACACTTATAGCATGCGTAAACATTGTTGGTTGGTTTAGAGTTTTGGAGTTGTGGCTGAACTTGGTTGCCTTGTGGTAAAGGACCACTGCGACATATGGCAGCTGTATACACAAACCGATTGCACGTGGTACAATGGCGGCATGCGGTGTTTGTAGGGTAATGGCAGTGACAGGTATTAGACTTGGGATGAGTCCTAGTGTAAGGCTTTCTTGTGGGTTCTGGTGATGTAGGATTTGGGGTAGCAGCAGGGGTAATCGCATTGCAACTTTGGCTTTGAAACTTGCGTTTCTTGCCTTTGTTGCCACACGACTGGGCTTTAGTTTCGGTGGTGGCTTGGTTTACTGACTTGGTAGAAATGGGAGTTGTGGTTTGTTTGTCTTTGATGCAGTTGTTGTTGAGGCTGGCAGCGAGATGATAAACTCGCTCGATGGTTTCAGGCTATGAGGCTTCTATGGTATCATGCATAGTAGAGGTGTCACACACCGATATTTCCACATATTACCGGTGGGCCCGGTGGGGAGTATTGTGACGTAGTTGATATCATCATAGATAATTTATCACAGTTTATATACACATCGGAAGTCGAAAGATAAAATAATTACAAACCGAATGAAAGTAATATCATTTATTACAAAAATGATTGTAAAAGATCCACAGGTCGATCAAAGTTTAAATGAAACATTATTCAGCAGATTTATAGGCATCTAAGCTCGCAAGACTCTTTATTGATGCTAGGAGTAGCCAGCCTATTCCAATTAGTACCTGCACTTAACCTTTTTGGAAAATACGTCAGTTTTCACTGGTAAATACAATTAACCGACTCATTTTGAAAATGTTTTAAGAAAATTGATTTGAATGCACAAGGCACATAACAACTTTTATAACTTGGGATAATTATTTAAATATAATCTTGTATACAGTTTTACTTATTTGTCGTCCGTCAGGGCCGGTTAGAAGAGCCGGAAAAGATTAACTGACACGCCACAGGTATAATGCCCACAAGGTTGATTCCTTAAAGCGGGTTACCAGTTTTTACATATGCAACTGTCAGGTGTATGCCTACACCCCGTGCTTAGGTCGTGGCCATTTCAATGAATGATGCCAAGGATATCCGGGACATGGTCATTAACCCCCCGGGCTCCTAAATCTGGAACGAAGGTTTTAATTAACCTATTAGATTCCTAACGGGTCTTACTTAAGTTTAAACTTAGACCAGTTAGTTTTAAAGAGAGGTAAACGGTTTAATGCAAGATTAAGCGCAGACCGGATTAGAATGTGTTTTAGGCCCGACAAATTTGAGGACTTGTATAATATGGGTGAACTAAACACATTCTGGATTTTGAGATAAAAATGATAAGGTTTGACCCGTTTCGGCCAATTTATGCAAACTAGTTACATAAACCGTACTGAACACGATAAATGCGCAACGGGTAAACAAAAGAGTCATGAACAGGTTTCCTAAGTTAATATGCTCAAAATATGTTATGATATTAGTAGGATATCTTCCATTATGCCCAAAATGAATTTAAACTTAAATTAAGCCCCGTAGGGGTATTTTGGTCATTTTAAAGGTTATAAAAGAGATTAAATACTAATCTGAGTTTCAGGTCTGATATAATCAGTAAAAATATTTAATTTAATAAGTTATATCAGTAGGGTATTACATATATGTGAAATTTATCATTTATAATCAAACTATGCACCATATGGGCATTTTGGTAATTTCACATAGGCTTTAAGGGTCAAAACAGGGAATCTGAATTCAAAACTTTTTCTTACTATAATAATATAAAAATTTACTTTAAACATCAGTAGGTATTAAGTTTTATATGCCAAAAATAGTTTTAATTCATACTATGCGTTTAAAAAGCGTAAAAGTTGGTTTTAAGCGATTTTCGGGTTAACATAGGAAATCTGAGTTTTTGATCAGTTTATAGAGTTCAAAATATTTTATTTATCATATAAAATCGATAGTAAAAAGTTTGGTGTCAAAATATTATATAAAACTTATTTTATAGGCCAAAAGGGCAAAACCGACAATTACCGATTTAAAGCAAGAACCCTATGTTATGCTCAGTTTAAAAATAAATAAAAATCTTCAAAAATCCCAAAATATTATATTACATCAGTGGGTAAAAGGTTTGGTGTCAAAAATTGGGTTTAGATAGGCTTTATGCTAATTACGCCGTTTAATTAATAAAAAGCTTTCTAATTACGCTATTGAGCATAACTCCTAATCTAGACCTCAAACTGATGTCAAATTTTTAGGACAATTTTATAAATCAGTAATAAAGGTTTTTATCCCCTCACATTTTCAAAAATCTCGTTTTAAGGTCAAAAGGGCATAATGGTCAACATTTAAGCATATAACGGAAACATGCAAACGAATCGGATTAATTAGGAACCAAGTTGTATAACCTCAGAGGGTTATACTAAGTTATAACCTGGTCCTAAAGGAATCCTAAGGCATATCTAAACTAAGCTAAATCGGGTCAGAACTGAAAGTCAAAGCAAAAGTCAACTTTTGCGCCTTTCGGTGGCGAATCGAGCCTAAACTTAGAATTGTCGGGTTTAACATGCTTAAACATGTTCTTATATTAATTACCAAGTTATTTAAGTGTTAAAACATATTCCATAACTTCTGTATTATTAGTTATGAATTTATTAGTAAAAACTGACTCGTTTGACTTTTTATTAAGAAGTTTGACCCGACAATTGACTGAGTAAGCTTGGTAATCAGGAGGTGCCCTCTTGGGGGTTTAATACCTACCTAATTACGGTCACGTAGCCATGTTCGTTGCGAACAATGGCTCAACCGTTTAAAAGTAAAAGCGTTTATCGAAAACACTTGACTTTTCGGTTATAAACGCCAAATAAATATAACTAGCCATGAAAGGACACTTACAAAGGGTCCAATGGACTAAAGGAGGTTCCTAAGATGGCCAGGTTTACCCCAAGATTTGCAAGCAAGAGCAGATTGCAAGGAATGAGCAAGTGAAGGTAAAAATCTTGGCCTATTTATAGAAATTGAGATGGAATAGGATGATGCCAAGTGTTTCAAGAGTTCATTAGATCATAACAAGTGTTATGACAACTGGTTGTAAACAATGGGCAGCCCAAGGTTTCAGTTTGATGGTTTTGTGTGAGAGTGAAATAGAAAACCATCAAAGAATGAAGAAATACAGCAACTGTGCTGCTGTTACTTGGGTCGCGGCCCGCGTAGGTGGCCCAGGTGGCCTTCGCGGCCCGCCTAGACATCAGGCCCAGCTTATTAATTTGGAAAAATGTACAGTTCTGGTCCCTGTTTCTGATATGTGCATGTTTCAAGTTCCAGAAATGACCATATCAGTCCCTGTTATGTTTTCCAAACATAATTGACTTTCAAAACTAACCAGATCAGCCCCTGTACATGTTAAATGCCATTTCTGACATATTTAAGGCCCGTTAAGTCATTTTCAAGGCTCTACAATGATTCCTAAACATAGGGGACATAAAACATGCTCAAAAATATGCCGGATGTCGGTTCGTTTGGCCGTACGGTCACGTTGTTCGACTAATTACGACGAAACACGAACGGACGCGAAAAACGATCCAAATTACGCGATGAATGGAATTTTTTCATGCCGAACACTAAAATAAAATATTTTAGTGGTTACATAAATTTTTGGATGTCCGGATATATTCAAAACGTAAGATATGCGCGAAAATGCAAACTTATGCACTTTTTGACGCTTTTAGTCCCTGTTGATCAAATAAGTTTATTTTTGCGCACGAAACACCTCTAAGCCTATTTCTAAGCTATGTAAAGGATATTTAGGGAATTTTTAACTTATGATCATATTACGGAAAGTTCGATACCATACGAATCGACATACTTTTGCATTTTGACGCAAATAGTCCTTTAATTGCGCAAAGTAGTGCGAAATGTCGTTTAATGATATCCAAGCCTTCCATGGCCCATAATGGGTATTCCCAAACATGTGATGAATTATTGCTACGCTCTCATTCGCTTAAATGGTAACCAAAAGGCGTAGATTCAAAAGTTGACATTTTTGGTCCCTCTAATGCGCAAACTTGCGTATATCATCGATTAATAGCATCAAAGCTTTACCAAATCCATATTAGGCATTCTTGAGAGTATTATCATACATCATGATGCTTCGGGTTCGTTAAAAGGTCATTCAGAGGTATAATTAAACATATTGACGCTTTTAACCCCTTATATTTGCAAAGTTACGCGAAACGTCACTTAAAGGCGTAAAAGCCTTGGACGGCCAATGATTGGCATTCCCGAGAGTATAATCAAATATCATGAAGCTCTCGGTTTGTTAAAAGGTCGTTCAGAGGTAAGAATTAACATGTTGACGCTTTTAACCTTTTTATTGCGCAAACTTTCAATTGATTAAGCAAACGGCTAGAGTCGATCAACAAGTGGCCCATTCGTGAATATAAATACCGTACGAGGTTATTTAGAAACTTATTTTAGGTATGTTAACACTTCTAGTCCTTTCATAATCAAAGTTTTCGATTTTTCAAAAAATTAGTCCCTAAAATTCAACGTTTGACTTTATCAGGGTTATTTACACGTGTTAATACATTATTGGACGTGATTTTACGAGGTGTTACAAGAGGGTAAGCCTTGGAGGTACTTCCTGATAGTACGCTCAGGAGTCGAAAAAAGATGGGGCACAATGAAACTCAGTTGCTTAAACATGTGGTATAACCTAGATTGTCATCCCCGATTTGCTTGAGGTTCCAAAATTCTTCCTCAAGCTTCTGCTTCTCATGAGGAGGGATGAACTCGGTCATCATCATCTCCTTAACATCAGCCCAAGGGAGGGCATAAGCTTCCTCATTGGTACGAATATTGCGCTCATTCGACCACCAATCAAGGGCTCTTGCTTGGAAGACACCGGTAGCACTACGGGTCTTTAGGTTCTTAGGACATTCACTGTTAATGAACGTAACTTCAATGCTGTCAAACCATTCAAGCATCACAGTCACACCATCGTTTCTAGTGAAGGGTTTAGGGTTACAAGTTGAGAATTGTTTGAAGTTGAAGGAAACAGTCTTGGGTTGCTCGACCTTAGAGTCGACTGATGAGTTGGGTGTAGTATTTGCAGTGACCTTGCTTACGATCTCCGAGATCACTCGAGCCATTTGAGTAGCCATAAACGCTAGCATCTTCTTCTTGGAACCAGTCTTGGACTTCTTGGTCGAGTTGGATAGACGACTGGAAGACATCTAGAGATTCAAAAAACAAAGGAATGAATGAGACTTGATCATTATGTTTTGTTAAATTTGTTTGTATCATGAAATGCATCACATAGCACATAAATGTTTCAAATAGTTCACATAGCATAACAAGAATTCACGTTGTGTAACAAATAATGGTGAAATCATTGTAAATTTAATTTGTTCACGAGAGATTATTAATGTTTGAGATTGCGAGGAAAGTGTGAGTCGTGTCTCCAATGTTGAAATGAATAACGTATCCAATGTCATTAAATTGAGATGGCATAAAAGAGAGTTAACGTAAAAATTGGATTGTCACGGAACGTAACTAAGACTATTCCAAAGTAAATTGAAGTCCTTTTGAGTTGGGGAAACGTGCTTTGGCCTAATAGACAAATACTCTCATCGAGAAGCGATTAACGGTATTTGTCCTTCCAGTTACTACACGTCCCTAGTCGATTGGAAAATCAAAACTTTGGCGAGATTGAAAATTAAAGATTGGAATAGTTATCAAGATGCGGGATTCACCCCCTAACTTGGTAACGTCGTACCATAGTGTGGTTGGTACTTATCGAACGGTAATGGACCACTAGAGTATGAAATGGAAATTTCCATCAAGATGTGGACGTCACTCCTAACTTGATGGTAAATTTTGTGCAAAATAACAAGCATATCGAATTGAAAGTCGTCAACAAATATGGGAATCACCCCTATTTTGGTGAGTCATTTCGATTGTGGAATAAGAGTGCCTTCACCAAGCCTTCAAGTGTGTATTGTGGTTGCCTTAGGAAAGGCATGTATGTTTAAAGACCAAAGAAATAGATAGAAGCAAATAAGATAGAATGTAAGTAGTTTTAAAGCACAAACAAGAATAATGTTCCTAAACTATAGACTAGGTAAAAAGCATTCCTACTTTTTCTAATTCCCTATAGTTATGGCTCGTAACACTAATTGTGATAATAATTAATTGCGGAAACATCAGAGTGAGACGAAAACATGATTGTTAATAGCATCATAACACTAATTGTGATAATAATTAATTAATTGCGAATAAAAATATATTTATCTATTTTCGACGAATTAAATTTATACTCATTTAGTTATTGCGTGCGAACTTGTAGTCGAAACCAAGTCCATTTGGTGATAAACCTACCTGAACCGTTTGAACCATGATATAAACCGCATAACTCGAAACTTTTGAGGCCCGAACCCTTAGCGTGAATATTTTACATTTATGTATATAAATTTTTATTAGTTGATCTTAGGTTTATAATAATAATAATAATAATCATATAGTACTTAAGTAATCTAACCTAAACCAAACCCTCTAACCCCCCCTATGTGCGTACAATTAACATCAAATATATATTTATGTTGCTGCCTTTCCCTGTGTGAATGATTCGGCCCAATCAACACCCTACAGCCCAATCGCATGAACTGCCAATCTAATATTATTTATGTGCACGTATCATGCTATATCTATTATCTCATACTCAAATTTAACCCTACCTTCCCCAAGAATACGTACGGCAGACGATACCATCCTCTCTCCATTGAAGTCGTCCGTTCTACCTCCTCAATTCGGGTTAGTAGGTTAACGATTCTTGAATAGTCTCCTGTTATGTGATAATTGTGTTTCATGACTTGCATGCTAGGTTGTAACTGTTGTATGTGAATCATTGGTATTGATTTGAGCATGATGTATGTAACATGACAATAACTAACTGTTGCCTTTTGGGTATTCGATGTTATGCATACATGTGGGTTTAATCAGTAAGGTCTTGATCATATCTATTAGTATTAAGGCCAGGTTAGTGTGTTGGGTAACGATCGGATGGTGTCTTATATGTGTAAAGAATGAACTCGGGTACTTGTATGTGATCGGCTGATTTACGTTTCTGGTTTAGGATATCTTTCGGATGGTTGTTAATCCTGTTGGTATGATAATAATTAGGGGATCCGCATGAGTAGGATTGTGTTGTTTATGTGATCATAAGTCGAGATGATCGGTTCCGTGATTGATAGTCATAATGCAATTGAATGCGCTAAAATAAGAACCACCTCGAGTTGTAAGAACCGTGAGAACTTTTTGATCGGGGGCGCGGTGGCCCAAAATTTTTTTGACAAACGTAGATGCGTGTATTATAAACACATTTGTAAAAAAAATTTCAAAAAAAATGTCTTGTGTGTAGTTTTGAGCACCACAAGTTTGTGTTTACGGGTACCGTAAATTTTCCGGTTAGATTTACGGTACCCGTAAACACAAACTTGTGGTGCTCAAAACTACACACACGACATTTTTTTTTGTGAATTTTTTTTACAAATGTGTTTATAATACCCGCAACTACGTTTATGAAAAAAATTTTTGGTCCACCTCGCCCCGTACGGTGTAGTTCTCACGGTTCTTACAACTCGAGGTGGTTCTCATTTTAGCGGTCCCCTATAATGGCACATTAGCTTACTCACACATTCCTGTTGATACAATAGAAACAGAAAATTATGTAACCTGTTAATACATGCCACATGTGGGTTCTAATATTTCACATTTGTTGGGCCGATTTGTGTAGTTGGGCCGACTACATGAAATAGGAGATGGGTATATTGGGCTATGTGTAATGTTGGTTAATAAATTCTAGTAATAATTGATGATGATGGGTGTTATGTTTGTTCATGGAAACTGTTATTGTGTGAATAGATAGGGATGTGTAACGAGAATTAGCTCATATTCTAGGTGACTTGATATTAATTATGTATCCAGGTTAAGACTAAAGATTAATTTGTATGAGTATGATAATTGTGGAAATTAAACTGATGTCATGTAATTGGTTTTGGGCGATTGAAGGGTGCTGGTAACATGCAAATTTGGTTGGGCTTTAGGTTAATAATCTGGGCCGAATGCTTTGACAAATCGCATACATGCTAGTTGGGCTGTTATATGTTAAATAGACTGATAGATTAAATGGACTAATTTAATTGTGATTGGGCCGGGTGGTGTTAGTCGGGTAACAACATCAAAACACTAATCAACTGGGCTACATGTTTCGTGGGCCACTTAATGGAAACTAGTAACTGTTGGGCTGTTAACTCGATTGGGCCGCACCATAGGGAAATTACTGATTTAGTGAACATGAGTTTTGTAAAGTGTGAACTAGTGACATGGATTTTATATAAATCAAACATTTACCATATGATGATACAGTGTGTGATGATACGAATTTTTGTGTTGCATGATGTTTGGCTATGAGTTGCCATGACTTGCGTTATGATATGTGTTTTGTTTATTTGTAATCTATGTGATAAATGCAAAGAACACATGCGTCACATGTACACAAACTAACTGTAAATGATAACCACACTAGGATCTGGTTGACAAATTTTGAATGGATAGTGAAACATAACATACCGAGCAAATCAAAGGTGAGTTCACACTTTCTACAAGGCATGGGATTCCCAGGGGTTGGGAATGGGTAAAGGATTTGAACTGAAACTGCGTGATCTCCTGGTTTGGAACAAGTACACACCCTCTTTATTGAAGGGTGACAACACGTACTAAGAACTTAATCGGAACCTGCGTAGTCTCCTGGGTTAGGGATGACGTACACACCCTCTTTATTGAAGGGTGACAACACAGATGCTAGACCAAAAACTCTATCATGAAGTCCCTCATTTTGTATCGACTTAATCGCCGAGGCCAATGGCGAGCGGGTCATTAGTTAAATAGTGCTATTAGGTTTGACAAGCCTCATACAATGCCGTAGAGGACGGGCGTGGACTAATGGACTATGGCACGTCAATGATGATAGACATTGACTAGGGCACCAACTTACTTTCGTCAGTAGTCGATATGGTGAACGGGTCTAGTGGTTCACATGGGGAAGCCCCCACTGATTATGGATATGGTTTGGGAAGTAAAGATACTGGTTATGGTTTGGGAAAGAAGGAACTGGTTAATCATATTTTCAACTATGGGGTAACCCCCATGGCAAGTACGCCAACTAAAGACAAACTATGTTTTCGGAAACAACTTAAAACGAACACCCAACTGTGAACTCGCTCAACTTTATTGTTGATTCGTTGTTACATGCCTTGCAGGCCTTTAGGTGCATATTGTTGGAACTTGCTGTCTAGGATGCTGGAGTGGTCATGGGTTGAGATACATGGAAACGCGAGCCGAACTTAATGGCTTTCACACACTTGGTTTATGAATTTCTTAATTAATGTATTATGCTTCCTTGAACGTTAAATAATGTTTTGTAACACTTCTATCAATAATAAATGAAAGTTTTATTTGGAATAATTGTTATGAGTTCAACATGATTGATGGCTTGGATCCTGGTACGTCACACGCCTAACAGGGACATTCCCTAGGTGGTATTTTGGGGGTGTGACAAACTTAGTGTCTTAACGAGCGCATGGATAGAATATACTTTCTGTTTTAATCATACTTTTATAATATATATAATGTACCAAAATTCCTAACCCAACCACTCCATAAACGCCGTATGACCTTATACCTTCGATTCCCCATTCTCAAACAAGTCGTCACTCACGAATAATCGGTAAGCTTTTGCAAAATTGTGAGTATACATGACCCTTTTTTCTTTTACACTTTTTGGTGCAATACGTTTATGCTATTAAACATACGTAGTCACTTATACTTTATGCAAACACAAACAATCTAATCATACATGCTTAAATACGTGATACATGATTTGTGTTCTTGGAACATTCTTATGTGATTTACTTGTCATTAACTTTGTTTAAAGCCTCCCCTTAACATGTATAGCGCTATATGAGTAACGCACTGCCCGTATTCTTGAGGTCATGTTAAGTTAAGTCATATAAAACAGTCTTATCGTTGCTACGATGAGATGACACTAGCAGTAATCAGAGGATTGACTTGTATAATTGCATGCCATGATGCATTAATCTAGTTAACTATTTTGTCATGTGGATTGTTCAAACTTTTATACTTATGCTAATACTCAAACTTGTATACTCGCCAATACTTTTGAATTTAACTATACTTTAAAATGTATTTGTGGGATTTTGATGATGATGATGATGATGATGAAGCATGGAATCTAGTAGGATGCTTAGAAACACACTTTAAACTTTAAATACTTGTTGTGCTTTATTTTGTTCTAAACTTGTTGTAATTTCCTTTTCAAACGATGTACTTGATGTTAGTAATGAAATGAAATTTTCTTTACTAAATACTTGTCACATTTAGTGTTATGAAGTCTTGAGCAATCTTGTTTTCGTCTCACTCTGATGTTTCCGCCATCAGTTTGGGTGTGACATCCAACATCTGTCTAATAAAAAAGATTTGAATATGGGACAACGCCGTTGGATGGAGACTTTGAATGATTACGAATGTGAGATTCGTTACCATCCCAGTAAGAAAAATGTTATTGCTGACGCCTTGAGTCGCAAGGAAAGGGTTAAACATGTCAGGGTTAATGCCAAAAGCATAGAGCTACGTACAAGATTTAATGAGAAATTGCTCGATGCTCAGAAACAAGCCTTACTAGAAGCAAATGCTTCTAGTGAAGGATTAGGTAGACCTGTTGATCAGTTAGCACCTAGGAATGATGGAATCCTGAGATTTAATAATCGTATTTAGGTTTCTACCTTTGGAGGACTCAGAGATCTGATCCTCCAGGAAGATCATAATTCTAAATATTTTGTTCATCCTGGAGGAGACAAAATGTACTAGGATTTGAAAAAGAATTATTGGAGAATGGGTATGAAGAAATCCATAGCCACTTATGTAGCTAAATGTCTGACGTGTTCGCAAGTTTAAGCCGAACATCAGAAGCCGTCAGGAGTGCTACAATAATAGTTTTCATACTAGCATCAAGGCCGCTCCACTTGAAGCCTTGTATGAGAGAAAGTGCAGAACGCCCGTTTGTTGGGCTGAAGTTGGGGAAAGCCAACTATCAGGACCTAAGATAGTCCTGGAAACTACGGAAAAGATTATTCAAATCTGTGACAGACTCAAAGCTTCCCGTGATAGGCAGAAGAGCTATGCAGATAAGAGGCGGAAACCTCTTAAGTTCCAAATCGTGGACAAGGTATTATTAAAAGTATCACCCTGGAAAGGCATGATGAGATTTGGAAAGAAGGGCAAGTTAAGCCCGAGATACATTGGGGTATTCGAGATAATCGAATGTGTCTGTTCCGTAGCTTATAGACTTAAGCTACCAGAGGAACTCAGTGGAATTCACGATGTGTTCCACATATGCAACTTAAAGAAATGTATAGCCAATGAGTCGCTTGCTATGTCACACCATGATGTGCGGATTGATGAAAACCTGAGGTTCATTGAGAAACCAATTTCGATCAAGGATCGACAGGTTAAAAAGCTCCAAAAGAAAATGATCCCCATCGTGAAAGTCAAATGGGAAGCCTATCGTTGCCCCGAATATACATCGGAGGTTTAGTCCAATATGCAACAAAAGTACCCTTATCTAAAATCTCGAGGTCGAGATTTCTTTTAAGGGGGTGAGGATGTAACACTTCGGAAATTTTTATCGAATAATATGACAACATGTGTCCATTAAACTCTTAGATATGCCACATTGTTGGATGAGAGGGGCTAAATGTGTAATAATGTGGAAGAATGATTGTAAAGGGACCATTTATATCAACATGCCAATTAATTTGGCCTCTGAGTGACCCTTACGGACTGTAAGGTGATTGAAACATTATTGGTGGCAAGCGGCTATGGACCATAAGCTATAAATGTTTACGAACCGTAAGGTAATTCAAAACCATAGGCGTGCAAAGGCTTATGGACCATAAGCCCCAGACCCTTATGGTCCATAAGGCATGGAGCTGGCAGTTTTTGTTTGATGGCCAAGGCAGCCTGTATTGCTGCCACTTCACTTGTGAAATGCCACTCTTGTGTAGCTTGTGACACATCATTAGACACCTGCAAACATCTTAGAACAATCCCTAACATCTGGCCAAATCCTATAACACTTCTACAAGTATAAATAGCAACGTAAGTCTTCCTCATTCTTTGCTCATTTACTCATTCTTATCTCTCTCACTCTTGGAGTTGTTTCTTGATTAAAGGAAGCCTCCCAACTGAGTTCTTATTCTCCAGGAACACTAGTAAGTGTTCTTTAATAGCTCCTTTCTTTTATTAGGCTAAGTAATTAGCCGAAAGTCAAGCAAATTGACTTTTGCTTTGACTTTCGGTTATGACCATTATGGTCCCACCATTGTTCAAATTGAACATAGCTACGTGATCATAATAAGGTAGGTGATAATCCATTAAAAGGGCACCTCCTGAAGATCACATTAAATTGTTCAAATGACTGGTCAAAATTATGTTTAAATAAAAGTCAAAACATAACTAATAGTTTTTCAGAAAACTTATATATGATTAAACACATATTTTTAACACTATATCAGTTGGTGAATAATATTAGAACATGTCACAACATGTTCAGCCCGTCATTTCTAGTTTATAGTTCGGTTTGCAACCTAAAGTCAAACAGTTTGACTTCTACTTTGACTTTCGATTCTGACCAGATTTAGACATGTTAGCTACTGATTTGAAGTTGAATTATGATCATATATATATATATATATATATATATATATATATATATATATATATATATATATATATATATATATATATATATATATATATACAGGATAACCCTCTGAGGTTAAACTATTTGATCATAATAAGTTTTCGGGTTTTATGCAAGTTCTATTATTATGCCATAAAAATGCCAGTTTTGCCTTTTTGTGCATGAATTGGTTTTTAAAACATATTGAACATATAATGTGTAATACCTACTGATGTGGTAACATAATGAAGATGTTTTGGCATATTGAACTTGTTATTAACTCATCCGATCACCCGATATCGCCTATGCGCGTACAGTTGACTTATGTAACTTAGTTTACGCAAGTTAACCGAATTGGGTCAAATCCTTCAAATTTCTTTCAAATTCCAGAATGTATTATTGTTTACCCATATTGTACAAGTCTTAGTACTTGTGAGGGTTTAAACTACATTCTATCCGGTCACCGCTTAATCTAGTGTATCGTACCGTTTTCTTTATATATATAGTTAACCGGATCAAGTCTATGACTTGAATAGGACCAGTTAACATTCTAATTGGTTATTATACCATTCATTCCAGACTAGGGCGTCTAGTAAATTGCAAACCTTGCTAGTTGTTTTGTTTGAACGGTTGTGCTTATATATATCTTGGATTGTAAGATTTAAGCTAGGTAAATACTCTTAACTTATTTTCCCTATACGGGCTTGGGATACTTTAAATTATCACCACTTGGTCGGGTATGGGATCAACGATGGATTGTGTCTAAAAATCTGAAATAACCTGTTTTAATTCGTATTGCTTGATAACTTAAGCATTGGGGGTTAATGCGACTGTGTCCTGGATATCCTCGGCTCATTTAATTGCAAATGGCCACGACTTAAGTACGAGGTGTAGGAATACACCCGACAGATGCTAATGCTATAATAAAATGTTTTTTTTTACCCTTTATGGGGATACCCTTTTATGGGTTTGAAGTGGCGTGTTGGTTAATCAAGTTATCGGTGTTTAGTACCGGGCCCCGTATGTATTGACAAGCATGTAAAACTAAATACAAGAGATATATTTTATCCCAAGTTATTTACGAAAATATATGTACCATTTTTTTAACATAAAATGATTTTGAAATATTTTCAAAATGTGTCGGTTATTTGTATTTACCTGTAAAAACTGACGTATCTTTGAAAGACTAAGTGCAGGTTGCAAAGTACATAAATAGGCTGGAAGCTGCCCGGTAATTGCTTAATTAGAATTTGCAACTCCATGCAAGAAGCCTAGTAGTCTGTTTATGTAATCATTTTTTCATCCGATCCGCTCGTGGATCTTTTATATACTTCCGTCTGTATAATATTTTTTGAACATTCAGACACATGTAATTTGTAATAGTATTTTATACTCCCAAATTTCCACTGTGTTAATTGTGAATATCTGTATCAATTTGTCATATACTCCAAGTCCGGGCCCATTGGGAAATCAGGGTGTGACAGTGGTGATCCCAATCATCTTGCCAACGTCGGTCCTCAACACAACAACAACAACCAACAGCAGCAACCTCAACAAGCGCCTGGTCGAGCCTTCGTGATTACAGCAGTGCAGGCTCAGAATGCCAACGATGCCATCAACGGTACGTTTCTCGTTAACAATGTCTATGCTTCGTGTTTATTTAATACTGGCGCGGATAAAAGTTTTGTATCCGTTGAATTCGAACCTTTGCTTAAATGTAGACGTTCTAAGTTGCCCAAATCATTCACTGTCGAGGTCACTAACGGTAAGTTCGTCTCTTTCGATTCTATTCTTCCTAAGTGTACTTTGAATCTGAACGATCACAAGTTCTCGATTGACCTCATACCCATGAAATTGGGTAGCTTCGATATCATAGTAAGCATGGATTGGCTTAGGAGAGTTTGTGCTGAAGTCATTTAATCTGAGAAGTTTATTCGTCTTCCTCTTTCTGGTGGAGATTCTCTACACGTCTATGGCAAGAAACCTTCTAAAGGTCTCAAGTAGGGTTGCAAACGAGCCGAGCCGAGCTCGAGCTTGACAAGGCTCGAGCTCGATTAACTTATGAGAGCTCGGGCTCGAGCTCGGCTTGATTCGAGATTTGTTTTTAAAGCTCGAGCTCAACTCGTTGGTATTTTCTCAAGCTCGAGGTCGGATCGGGCTCAGCTCGTTTATCATCTATTAATTGATATATTAAAGAAAAAAATATAAATAATAGACTTTTTAGGCTCGCAAGCTCGATAAGTGAAGCTCGGGATCGATTACTAAATAAGCTTCCTTTTAGGTTCGAGATCGGCTTGTAAACAAGTTTAAATAAGCTCGGCTCAACTCGGCTCGTTTACACTAAGGCTCGATGAGCCTAACGAGCTTCACATGCGTGGCTCGAGATCGGGCTCAATAAACAAACGAGCTTTATTTTAGGCTCAAGCTCAGATCGGGCTCGATAAGACTCGGCTCGTTTCGAGCTTTTTCACGAGCCGATCCCGAGTAGCTCGCGAGCCGCTCGGCTCGTTTGCACCCCTAGTGTCAAGCTTATGTCGTGTACTCAAGCGAACAAGTACTTACCTAAGGATTACTTCGCCTTTCTTGCCCACTTTGTGGAAAAGAAGGATAAGGGTCCGAGAATGAATGATGTTCCTGTTGAGTGCGACTTTTCTGTCGTCTTTCCTGAAGATTTACTGGTCCGCTTCCTCCTTGTTCAGTTGATTTCTATATCAATTTAGTTCTTGGCGCTACGCCATTTGCTAAATTGTAACACCCCGAAAACGGGTTTGGTAATCAAACCCCGTTAATACTAAAAGACGGGTAAAATACCGTTAGTGGTAAAAAGAAAATTTAGTTAACCCGGTGAATATTAGGATTTGAATAAATAATCTTGTATTAATCAAAAAGAGGAATAAATGCTTTGAGAAAACACGGTTTATTAGGAGCCCGAGTTAACGGGACTTAAAAAAAAAATAAAACGGGTTATGATTCCCGACACCCACCAAGTTAACTAGGAATAGTTAACCTAGTTAGTAATGGGTAATTAAATGAAAAGCTATGAGATATAGCTTCTTTTGTAATAAATGAAACAAGAGGGACTAAAAGAGGAAAAAAGGGAAAATGTTTTAATTAAATAAAATACTAACACCAAGATTTCCAGAAGAGCCAGGGAGCTCTCATCTTCAAACCCTAACATGCTCAAATCCATCAATTGAAAGGCCAAATCTACTCCAAATTGAAATCTAAGATCAGATTAGTGATCACCTCAACGAAGGGATCATAAGGTATGTCAAATTTCATTTTCTAGTTACATCTTGAGATTTTGATAAACATGTGAGATACGAAATTTGTGTTGCATGGATGTTGTATTGATGGAATAGGAACAATATTATGTCTAGGAGTAAACCCTAGACAAGTATATATTGAAATCATACTTACTTCAAGTAAATTCAGATGTTGTTGATGCTAAATTCATGTATGAGATGTTTTTAGGGTTTTGATTTCAAAGAAAATAGAGTTATGATGTCAAGAACATGCTTTAATTGAAAGCTGAATTCAAATAGCTCCTGATCAGAATTTACAGCCGAATTGTATTGGCTGTAACATAGAGAAAACATGACAAAAACATGTGTTTCTTGAGTCTAAAATGTAATTCCAGGAAATATCTTTAAAACCCCACTGGAATCGCATTTTTTCGACGAAAATTGAGCGTTTTATGAATTTTTCCGTATCAAAGGTTCAAGCTGCATTTTCTGGCAGAATTTGCAGCCCATTACGAATGTCATAAGTCAATTTAGGAATTGAGTTATGATCTCAAATTCTTACTGTAGAAATTTTTAAGTTATTAAAAGAATCGCCAATTGGAATTTCGTCAATCGGATAAACGAGGAATTTTTAATGAATTTTTCTGTAAGCTGCAGTCAGAACTGATGAATCTGATTGCAGCTTAGTAAATGAATTTTTACGAATTTTTGGTAAAGAGTTAGATCTTGAAATTTTAACACAAGGCCTATCCCTCCGAAAGGTACACCACATAAAAAAATCATAATTTTTAAATACTTGTAACAGGTTAAACATGTCACCAAAAACAGCCTATTTTCAGTGATACGAAACTTGATTGTTGATGTTATAAATTATGCCCACAATGTTCATATGTTGAAATTATGAATCAAATGCGTAATTTCCTAGTTCGCCAATTATGTGTGATGTGGAGTAATACAAATTTTAATTATGAAGTCGATTTAGCTTATATGCACATATCATATAATTAAGGGTAGTTAACTTTTGAAAAGTTAAACTAACCATGGACGAAGTTGAATAGTAGTTTTGACATAGAAAATACATAAGGTGGAATAGTCGTGGTTATAATGACTAATCTAACCACCTTGTGAATTATGATGATAGTTTGACTCTTGACAAGCTAGATGGAGGCTTGGGAATGAAGCGGGTCAAACGGAGCAAGTACGAAAAGGAAAGCGTAATTTGGATGCGAGGTAAGTAAAAGGTTACACCCTTTTCAGTATACATCAGTTGTGTGTATCGAAAATGAATAAGGAAAAGTTAGTAATAGAGTTATAATGTTCCGACGCAAATAATATGAGTCGGAACTAGTGCAATGGTGAGAAATCATAAACAATGACAAAAAGGGTAAATTAGTCATGTGACGATGAACTAATAAGAAATTTTGAAACATTACGTTATGGTGTAAACCGGAATGGGTAAAAGGGCGAGATGGTAACTAGATATCATCTCATAATGGAAAATGGTCGTTCGGACTAAACGGGTCAAATAACATTGGCAAGATCATTTGACAATATTAATTGATGACCGCTTGTTGAGTTTTGTGATTACAGGAAATATCATAGGGTTCGCGTTGGTATTAATTAGAAATTAATAGTGAAAGATATTTAAACGGGTCAATCCTATGACTCGAGCCAGGTACGCATATTTAGAATTATTGTTAAAAGCGATATTTTTGGTCAAATATTAGCGAAAGTCCTTCGTCGTAAAATGAAGGACTAAAATTAACCAAAAAGCCCTTAATGGGTGAATTGGGCAAATGACCCATATGGGTTGTTTAGGAATTCGCATTAAGATTACGAAGAATAGGTAGATACCTTAATGTAGTAAAATGATGAGTGAAATTTAAAGTTAATGGTAAATCCCTCCAACGGGTCAAAATGAAGTTTTGCGCTTAACTCAACCTTTAGTTGCATAATGTATGAAAGTCTTGAACTCACGAGTTGATGGTTTAGAGATAATGAATACCTCAAAAATTTGTAATGATTTAAACAAAAGTGGTTTAATGAATCATGAAACGGGTTAAAAGTCTTAAAAAGGAATTTCAAGCCGAGAGCTTGAAATCTGAATTTTTGAAGTAGTTGAATATCAGGTTTTAACTCCATAAGATGGAGAATTAAATTTCAAACGCGTAGGAAAAAGAATCACGTAAAACGGACTTCTAGATCAAAAGTTATGGCCTTTGAAAGTTTGATTTTTGATAAATAAACATAGCTGGAAGAAATGCAGGTCCTAGATGCGGACCTGCTGGAAAACGATCTCCCCCGCGACATGCGAAGGAGAACCGGGCACCGGGCGTAACACGCGGGTGTTGTCGCAGCACGCGAAGGAAAAGAAGGAGCCTCTTGCGTGGCGAGAGGCAAAATTCCGAAATTTTATTTTTATTTTATTTGCTTGTTTATGAAACTTGTTTATACATGTTTATAAGCTATCAAAACTAAATTTTAAGTTGGTTTTGATCATAGGTGATATCAAGTGTACCCGGATGGAGATCAAGCCATGGCAAAGGACCGAACACACGAAAAAAATGAAGCTTCCGCAAGTTGTTTCGTCGTTATTCTAAAACGATGAATTAAATCACATTATGTTGTATTACTTTAAATTGTAAAAGTTTTAATAAACCCGTATTGCCGATGTATATGTAATCTTAATTACATGCTTGTTTTCGTAAAATATACATTAAACCTTGATTTATAAGAACGGGTGTTACAAGTTGGTAATCAGAGCTCAAGGTTAAAGAATAAAGTGTGTTCGGTTCGAGGCTTGATTGCAGATCCGGTAAGTACAAGTATGTTAATGGTCTAGTATGATTAAAGTGTTGTGAACAACACATAGGGTATCGTGTAATACACATTACACCAACGAAAATGATTTGTATAGTTAACGAAATCACGTGCAGTAAAAAGCCTTGTATTACAATACGTGCATTTATTAATGTTGAAATTACTAACTTTTGTAAATGCTTAGTTGAAGGATACTCGCATCTGAAGATAGCGGGAGTCTAACAAATTGCGGACTTAACGGAGGAACAGTCCAAAGTACGACAAGTAGAACATGCTCACCAAGGACCTAAATCGCGTAGCGATCGCGAACAAGGCTAATGGCAAGAGAAGCCTGTCAGGGCAAGCATTACCAGGTGCACAGTTTAAATTTAATTACACATATAGTAATATGCAAAAAATACGTAGAGATAGAAAGTTGCATATGTAGATTGAAAACTTGGAAAAAACCCGAATAGAAAACTTATCCGGGATATTGTTTCCAAGTGAAACAAATAGAGGCATTACTTACATGAGGTGTAATATGAAAATTATAAAAAGGTCATGTATACCAGGTGTTGATCGCTTACTCTGGCTAAGTAAGTGGTGAGCACGTGGTACCATGAACTTTTTATGATGGACATACTTACATCCGATGTAGTAAGGACGGGGTAAATGGGACAAATTAAAAAAAGTACCCAAATGAATCAAACGAGCAAAATATTTGATAATAATGTAAACGCACAGCCGAGTGACGGAAGCGTATTACATTAGGATAATGAGCCCGAGTGAAGGGACAAAGATTAATACAAAATGATTAAGATATGCAATGGGAGGGAGTGTACTTGCACTCGAACCCGGAGAATGCAAACATGTAAAACGATTAAGATATGCATTGGGAGGGAGTGTACTTACACTCGAACCCGGAAAATGCAAATATGCCTCTTAACGGGCCGTTTTTTGTAAAACGTCAAACTTGAGGACAAAGTCGGAATATAAAAAAAATGAAGCGAGGTCTTAATGCATACCGGGAGGGTTTCAATAATAACGACTTCGGTAAAACACCCGGTTGATGGGTAGGAATTTAAACACATGTGAAAATCAAGAGACGTGAACGCGGGTCGAAAAAAAATCAAATCAAAAGACTTGGATTACGAGTTATGACTATAAAATCTCGTAAATAGAAATTTTAAATAAATTATGTTCAACTATTTTAAAGTTGAACGGGTCGAATATAATATCATGCTGGACGGCATGAGTAAACGCAAGCGGGATAATGGTAGCGTTAAAAGCAAAAGAATAATGAGCCCGGTAATGGGACATAATCAAATACGAATGTATGTAAACTGGATAATGGTGAGCATAAGATAAACCGACGCATAAATGACGTGAGAAGTCATAAAGTCAGAAAATTTGTCCGAAAGGAAACGAATGTAGCCTCAGACTACGGTCAAGGTCAAAGAAAATACCAAGGCGAAAAATAAATGATTCTTCAAATAAAAACAGGGTGCCTTGACACCAAACATCTATTTTAAGAATGACATGAGTAAAGAATGAACTACGGGGTCAACCTAACCTTTAGGGTTATAAACAATGGAAAGGTCTACGAGACTAAAACGACCCACGAGTCATGACTAGAAAGAAATAGATTATAAGGACCTCGCCGTAAAGAGGTCAAGGTCTAATAAAATAGCCCATAGGCTAAGTGATAAAACCTACGGGTTAACTAGGCAAGGCGAGGAAATAAATTGAGGATCCCCGCATAAAACTAAGATTGTAAAAGTATAAATTATGGACTGTCAATATCCTGGTATGGATAATTGACAAAAGTTAAAGAGAAGATCCTAAAACTAAAACTTCGGTTTTAGTAAGAAATAACGTTTTTACAAATATAAATTCTGATAGAAATTTAAATAGTAAGCATGAAAGATACAAGTCTTGACACTGATAGGCGCAAGACGATAAATTCGAAAAGTGATATTTTCGAAAATGAAAGGTTAATATAAATTAAACATGATGTGACACGATCACGGCCAAGAAATGCAATGTGAAGTAGAATCACATTATAACCAAGCGAGCGGTAAAAAGTAACTGGACTAATAAGTCTAGTTAGTGAGACCGGTTAGGGTCAGCAATTCAAATCAAGAAATTTGGTTTGCTTGTAAGTGGTGGATTCGGTATAACTGAACCGAATAAATAAATTTGAAAACAAAAGAATTTGTTGCTAAAAGTGAAAGATTTCACTAAAGACCTTTAAACGGGTCAAAGTAATGGATTCATAAAGAATTCAATAGTATATGAAAGCGATGGATATCGCTAAGTTAACTAAACTAGTGGAAATAACGAGATTACGTTATTTCAAGTTGCACTATGTCGTAGGAGATACGTAGACAATTAGTAACCAAAAAGATGTTACCATATTTTTCTGGTAATACTAACAATTGGTTAAAAGTATAAGTAATGTTTGAAAGATTTCTCGGATCAAATACATTGAGTTTAAACTCCAAGAATTATGTAAGAAAAGGTTTCGAGGACGAAACCTCTTTAAGGGGGGTAGACTTGTAACACCCCGAAAACGGGTTTGGTAATCAAACCCCGTTAATACTAAAAGACGGGTAAAATACCGCTAGCGGTAAAAAGAAAATTTAGTTAACCCGGTGAATATTAGAATTTGAATAAATAATCTTGTATTAATCAAAAAGAGGAATAAATGCTTTGAGAAAACACGGTTTATTAGGAGCCTGAGTTAACGGGACTTAAAAAAAAAAATAAAACGGGTTATGATTCCCCACACCCACCAAGTTAACTAGGAATAGTTAATCTAGTTAGTAATGGGTAATTAAATGAAAAGCTATGAGATATAGCTTCTTTTGTAATAAATGAAACAAGAGGGACTAAAAGAGGCAAAAAGGGAAAATGTTTTAATTAAATAAAATACTAACACCAAAACACACACTCTAAGTGTGTGTTCTGGTCGAGATTTCCAGAAGAGCCAGGGAGCTCTCATCTTCAAACCCTAACATGCTCAAATCCATCAACTGAAAGGCCAAATCTACTCCAAATCGAAATCTAAGATCAGATTAGTGATCACCTCAGTGAAGGGATCACAAGGTATGTCAAATTTCATCTGCTAGTTACATCTTGAGATTTTGATAAACATGTGAGATACGAAATTTGTGTTGCATGGATGTTGTATTGATGGAATATGAACAATATTATGTCTAGGAGTAAACCCTAGACAAGTATATATTGAAATCATGCTTAGTTCAAGTAAATTAAGATGTTGTTGATACTAAATTCATGTATGAGATGTTTTTAGGGTTTTGAATTCAAAGAAAATAGTGTTATGATGTCAAGAACACGCTTTAATTGAAAGCTGAATTCAAATAGCTCCTGATTAGAATTTACAGCCGACTTGTATTGGCTGTAACATAGACAAAACCTGACAAAAACATGTGTTTCTTGAGTCTAAAATGTAACTCCAGGAAATATCTTTAAAACCCCACTGGAATCGCATTTTTTCGACGATAATTGAGCGTTTTATATATTTTTCCGTATCAAAGGTTCAAGCTGCGTTTTCTGGCAGAATTTGCAGCCCATTACGAATGTCATAAACGAGGATTTTTTAATGAATTTTTCCGTAAGCTGCAGTCAGAAGTGATGAATCTGATTGCAGCTTAGTAAATGAATTTTTATGAATTTTTGGTAAAGAGTTAGATCTTGAAATTTTAACACAAGGCCTAACCCTCCGAGCGGTACGCCGTGTAAAAAAATCATAATTTTTGAAGACTTGTAAACATGTTAAACAGGTCACCAAAAACAACCTATTTTCAGTGATACGAAACTTGATTGTTGATGTTATAAATTATGCCCACAATGTTCATATGTTGAAATTATGAATCAAATGCGTAATTTCCTAGTTCGGCCAATTACGTGTGATGTGGAGTAATACAAATTTTAATTATGAACTCGATTTAGCTTATATGCACATATCATATAATTAAGGGTAGTTAACTTTTGAAAAGTTAAACTAACCATAGACGGAGTTGAATAGTTGTTTTGACATAGAAAATACGTAAGGTGGAATAGTCTTGGTTATAATGACTAATCTAACCACCTTGTGAATTATGATGATAGTTTGACTCTTGACAAGCTAGATGGAGGCTTGGGAATGAAGCGGGTCAAACGGAGCAAGTACGAAAAGGAAAGCGTAATTT
This sequence comes from Helianthus tuberosus, assembly GCA_030545235.1. NCBI lineage: Eukaryota > Viridiplantae > Streptophyta > Magnoliopsida > Asterales > Asteraceae > Helianthus > Helianthus tuberosus. The sequence continues at coordinate 4,354 of JARYGA010000900.1, read as the reverse complement.
GGATGCGAGGTAAGTAAAAGCTTACACCCTTTTTAGTATACATCAGTTGTGTGTATTGAAAATGAAAAAGGAAAAGTTAGTAATAGAGTTATAATGTTCCGACGCAAATAATATGAGTCGGAACTAGTGCAATGGTGAGAAATCATAAACAATGGCAAAAAGGGTAAATTGGTAAATTAGTCATGTGACGATGAACTAATAAGAAATTTTGAAACATTACGTTATGGTGTAAACCGGAATGGGTAAAAGGGCGAGATGGTAACTAGATATCATCTCATAATGGAAAATGGTCGTTCGGACTAAACGGGTCAAATGACATTGGCAAGATCATTTGACAATATTAATTGATGACCGCTTGTTGAGTTTTGTGATTACAGGAAATATCATACGGTTCGCGTTGGTATTAATTAGAAATTAATAGTGAAAGATATTTAAATGGGTCAATCCTATGACTCGAGCCAGGTACGCATATTTAGAATTATTGTTAAAAGCGATGTATATGTAATCTTAATTACATGCTTGTTTTCGTAAAATATACATTAAACCTTGATTTATAAGAACGGGTGTTACATAAATCTCCATATCATTTAGCACCCTCGAAAATGCAAGAGCTATCTAGCCAACTTCAAGTCTTGATAAATGCTTTATACGCCCTAGTACTTCTCCTTAGGGTGCTCATGTTCTGTTCGTCAAGAAGAAAGATGGATCATTTCGGATGTGTATTGACTATCGTGATCTCAACAAGCTTACAATCAAAAACCGATATCTTCTTCCTCGCATCGATGATCTCTTTGATCAACTCCAAGGCGTGACATGCTTTTCCAAGATCGATCTCCGTTCTAGTTCTCATCAACTTCGAGTCCTCAAAGAAAATATACCCAAAACCGCTTTTCGTACGCGTTATGGTCATTATGAGTTGGTGGACATGCCCTTGGTTTGACCAACGCACCTGCGGACTTCATGGATTTGATGAACCGTGTGTGCAAGCCCTATCTCGACCATTTCATTATCGTCTTCATTGACAACATCCTTATCTATTCCAAAACACAAGAAGAGCACAAGCGACACTTGCGTCTTATCGTTCTGCTTTCGCATGCTGAACGACTTTATGCCAAATTCTCCAAGTGTGAATTCTGGTTAAAAGAAGTTTAATTCCATGGTCATATCATCAACAAACTTGCTTTTCATGTTGACCCTGCGAAAATCGAAGCTATGAAGAATTGGATTGCTCCCAAGTCTCCGTCTGAGATTCGTTTCTTCCTTGGTCTAGCTAGTTATTATCGTCACTTCATTTCGAACTTTTCTAAAATCGTCGTTCCTCTCACCTCCTTGACCCAAAAAGATAAACCTTTTGTTTGGGGTCCCAAACAAGATGAGTCTTTCCAAACTCTCAAGGACATGCTCGGTAATGCTCCTATCATTGCCCTCCCTGATGGGAATAACGATTTTTTCGTGTATTGCGATGCCTCAAACCAAGGTCTTGGTTGCGTTCTTATGTGTAACACCCCGAAAATGGGTTTGGTGATCAAACCACATTAGCACTAAGAGACGGGTAAAATACCGTTAGTGGTAAAACTTACCCGGTAAATATTAGGATTTAAATAAATCCTAATATTAAATAAGAAGTGAATAAAAGCTTTTAAGGAATAAGATGGATAAAAGGCCCGAGTTAACGGGACCTAAAATAAACTTAGTCATAAATATTCCCGAACCCGCTAAGTTAACTAGGAATATTAAACCTAGTTAATAAGTGGGAATATTATTGAAAATAATTAGGTTGTGACCTAATTAATAACTAACCAAACACGAGGGACCAAAGCCGGGTAACTTGAAAATGGAATTATAAACTTAAAATAAAACATAACACACACACACAAGGGTGTGTGCGTGCGTGAGAAGGAGCAGGAGATAAGCTCCATGGGAGCTAACCCTAGAATCAACAAATTCACCAAATTGAAGCTCGAATCAAGATCCAAATCAATGCATGAACGTGTAGAAACGATCACCAAGTCAAGGGGATCGTGAGGTATGTTGAATTTCTAACATTCGTGAAGTTGCAAAAATTTGATAATCATCCTAATCATGAATTAGGCATGAATTAGAGAAGCTATGGCTAGATTAGTGATGAATACTTGCTTAGGAACGAAACCCTAAGTGAAAATCATACATATGATGCTATGACTTGAATGATTTGGTGATTACCTACATGTGTGTTAAATGGGTTTATTGACAATATGAAGAACACTTGAATTAGAGTGTTAATTTGATGAATATTGATTGTTTTGAAATAAGTTCTTGACATAGCCCATGAACACTAGACATAGAGGTTTGATTTTGATGTAAATCTTGGTATAGATAACTAGTTATGAACTAGTTAGTAAATATGTAAAATCATGCACATTAGGTGTTTGTTAAAATGCCTAAATGAGAACTAAGTGTTGATAATGTGCCTAATTGAGTCTTGTGAACTTGATAGTGCAATCATAAGTGTTAATTGATGAAATGGATGTTCTAATGGCGTTTATAAACATCACACTAATTCATATGAATGAACTACTTGAACAAATTAGAGATTTTGTTAAGAGTTCATAAGTAACTAGAAGTGGGTTTTGTTAGATATGATGAAATCATGAAGAACTTGAAGTAGTATCACTTGTATGTGATTAACAAGTAAACTAGGAAGTGGGTTTTATGTAATAGTAAAGATGATGATAAGTTTATGTTTAAAATCATCATATTTGATAATAGAAACAAGGCGCTCAAACAAATTAAGTGATTTGGGAACTTGTTCATACATGATTGAAATGGGTTTGAATGATATGATGAAATTGGTAGCCATGTTCATGTAACTAAGTGTATAAGATCATGTTAGCTACTAATTGATAGATAGAACTTGAATGTGCATTTATATGCTAAGGGGCGTCTGACTTTTAGTAGTCAAACCGACCATTAATAAGATCGAATGGTAATTGTGATAGAAAATATGTAAGATGGAATAAGTCATAATTAATGATGACTAATATAACCGTCTTACGAATTATGATGATAGTTTGACGCTTGACAAGCTAGGTGGAGGCTTGGAAAGGAAGCGGGTCAAACGAAGCAAGAATGGTGGAAAAGCATAATTCGGATGCAAGGTAAGTATATCTTACACTAGTCATATATTTATAATATTCTTTCGTCGTATTAGTTACGAAAAATAAAATTACCTAATCGAGATATGATGTTCCGACGTGAGGTCGTACGGAACAAGATAATCAAATATGACAAGAAAACATAGTGATGGCTAAAAATGAGTTAAACCGGTAAATTCGATCATATTATGACGAATGAAGCATGTACTTTTAATGGTTATCATATAAGTTAAATCATAATAACCATTAAGGGCAAGATGGTAATTCTGACAATTTGACAATGGTAATTGGTCCTTTAGACCAAACGGGTCAAAAGGTGAAATTATCACCCTTGGACAATATCGATTAACGGGTTGTCAAGTTGCATGATTTTTAGGAAATAAATAGCACATGGATGCTTACATCGCTATCACTTAGTAGCAAACAAGGAAAGGTATTGAAACGGGTCAATATAATGATCCGAGCCAGGTATGTATAATAATACAACTCATCATGTAGAGTTTGGAGTTTTATAACAATTAGACAAGGTTAAAATAAGATATTCGGTTATCTGTTAGGTAAAGCGAATAAATGGAGTTATGATTATGGTGTTTTAGAAACATATTGGTTTCTAAACAAGAATATGGTTAAAAGGTCGGATTTGGGGTTCAAACAAGCACTAATAGTCCTTCATCGTAAAAGAATGACTAAAATGGACCAAAACGCCCTTGGTGGCTAAATTGACCAAACAACCTTTAAAAGTTGTTCGGAAATGAGTTTTATGATTTAATGAATACTTAGATTAATTATAGAAGCAATTGAAAGCGATTTTAGGCTCGAAAATGCTTAAGAACCCTTAACGGGTCAAAATAAGCATACGAGTGATAACGGGTTTAAATTGTGTAATAAACCTATGAATAGAACCTAAAATGGTAAGTAATATTAAATTAAAGAGTTGTATGTGATATAGGAATCAAACAAATACGTTTGTTTGATAAAACCGCGAATGGGTCAAAAATTGGTAAAAAGGGAAATAAGCCGAAGACTTAAAAGTCTTAAATTTTGTTAAGTCGGACGTCGGATTTTAACTCCATATGATGGAGAATCAAATTACAAACATGTAGGAAGAAACGGTAGGCCAAACGGATAAGCGGTTTGCAAGATACGAAAGATTTCGTATCAAATTACGGCAAAATGAAAAAGTGGAATGCAGGTACCACCGTAAATTACGGTGCCACCGT
>JARYGA010000899.1:0-47825 GCA_030545235.1 Helianthus tuberosus | reverse complement strand
ATAACTAAGATAATCTCTTAATTATGTGCAAAAGTGCGGAAATAATCAAAGGTTATACTAGATACGAGTCGGAACCAAGTGATTCATCTTGTCTATCTGTTTTTATTTTTATTTTATTTTCAGCATTTTAGTTAGTTTTATTTTTCTTAGTTTAAAACATTTTTCTAACCTTTTTATTTTGATTAGACGTTGAGGATAAACCGGTACTAAAAGCTCTTGTGTCCTTGGACGACCTCGGTATCTTACCAACGCTATACTACGCTCACGATGGGTGCACTTGCCCATATGTGTGTTTAGTGTTAGTAAAATATCGTGTTTTGCAATTTTAAAACTTGGCTAAAAATAAGTGTTAAAAGGGCTTAAAATATACACCTAATATATATAACACTTCACACGCATCAAGTTTTTGGCGCCGCTGCCGGAGACACAAGGATTTTAAGAAAGTTTGGAATCAACGGCCTAATCATTTTTTTTTAATTTTTTTTATATTTTTAGGATTTTCTTAGTTTTTCAGCTTCTGCAGAGCTCAGCACGGGCCGTGCCCGCTGAACACGCCCCCGTGCTAAATCATTGGAACTGGCAATCCTGTTTTAAGTCAGACAGTAAGCTGAACACGGGACCGTGCTCACTCAACACGCCCCCGTGCCCAAGATTCACTTACTGAAAACAGAACCGTTAGATCCCGGTGGTTGGTAATTTCTGACATAAACATGAGAGATAGTAATTGTTTTTACTTTCGGCACTCTTATGGTACGTGGTGTCAATTATGTGGAGGCGAACATAAAAATTAGAATGTTACTTTCTAAATTATAGGCCCCACTACATAGACCCACCGATTCCTTATAACCTTAAGAGGGGCGAAAGTAAAAATAAGCACTATTTCTCCCTCGAATGCGCCCAGCCAGATATTCTAGGAGAAATGCTCCTTGACGAGTTATTTCAACTAGAAGAGCTAATTCTGAATTGGTTAAAAGAGCTTAGGGAGGATTTTATTAATCCGCCCCAAGACGATGACCATGAAGAAATGTTGGAACCGCATTCCAACAACCTCGTTGCTCCCAAAAATACCTTCATACCTAGCAAAGACGTGGACGATAGTCGTCCCTGTGCCGATTGTGCCGTGAAGGACTCTCCATCGACTTCGTTCGGTGCATACATAGACCTGAGCAATTCGGCATACACCTTCTTTAACGAGAGCCCGGGAAAGGGTTGGACTTGTCCACCTAGAATGAAAATAGGAATTACCCTCACCGACAACCTCTTGCGTTCTCACCTTAGTCTAGGACAATTAAGGTATCTTAGGCACTTTGGGGTTGTTCCAACCAGTAAGGAACCACCCGATATAGACGAGATCTTTAGAAAACTCCATAAGACAGTCTCCAGACACGGGGCCGTGTCCAGGTCAACACGCCCCCGTGCTCATGTAAAAGATTCTCTGCTGATTTTGTCAGAATACGGACAAAATGTGTCAGGATTTCCTCTGCACACGGGGCCGTGTCCAGCCAACACGGGGCCGTGTCCAGTGCGCTGTCGTTTTCTTTAAATGCAGCCTGATTCCTGCTCATTTTTGACCACTTCAATAGACAGAGATTCCTGGGATCTTCACTCATACCATCCTAGGTAAGTGCTAAAAGAAGGTTCCCAAGGACCATCTTGTCCCTTCCACTTTTATTCATTTCCTCTTCTTTCAAAAATTTTCAACATTTCCTCCATGGAAGCTTGGAAATCCCCTGATTCCAATCCTCTATGAGAAGTTTGTAAGATTATTTGCTAAGGATTCTTGTTTAAAGTCAGTTGTATAACTTTGTTTTAAATTATCTGAGCTTAAAACCCAGCTAAAAATCATGAAAATAATTTAAAACTCCAAGACTCCTTAGCCTAAAATCCTGCAGACAAATGGACACGGGGCCGTGCTCAGCGAGCACGCGGCCGTGTCCGAGGCACTGTTTTGTAAAAATTTAGCTTTCTTCGGTTTCTTTCACAGAAAATGGCAAGCAGAACAAGCGGATCATCTTCAAGAAGTAACCGACAAGGGAGGAGATCATCAACAACAGAAGACTCTCTTGTAAACTATGTTTACGCCCTAAGGGAGGCTATTGACGAAATGACGGGAGTGGAGGAAGCATTGGTCGACAGTATCAACCATCTAGCAGTGGGGCTGGAAGGCTGTCTCCGAGAGGTAAACCTCTTGCACCAGAGGTTAAACCTTCTCGCCTCCCCGCCTTTGGTACCTATAATAACCCAAAGGGCGTGGAACGTGGTGCCCGAAGTCATCATTCCGGCCGAATGGTACGCCATGCACCAAGAGCCTCCGCAAAGAGTGGTGCAAGGAGTCCCGGTGAATGTTCCCCCTCAGCCACCAGTTGCTGAGGAAAATGAAGCCGCATTCTTCCTTCCTAGGGAGATCGAAGAATGGCTTTAAATAACGTTTAGGGAAGGACCCCTTCGGCTAAAAGTCCTACTATATCGGGAAATTATTCTCGAAATTTTCTTAAAATAGTAGAACTTTTTATGATAACCTCGTATACCTCCTGACCTATTTAGTTAAATTTTTGTTTATTTTAATTTAGGACTATGTAAGGTCTCTCTATGATGCAATGAAATGATGGTTTTTAAGTTTGGATGGTTCATAATAAATAAAACACACTCATGGTGGTAAGGGATGAAAAGGGGAAAGAGAAAAATGACTTCATGCACAAGAACAAGGCAACCCGACAATTTTCTCCATTACAGAAGGTTCAACACGGGCCGTGCCCAACCAACACGGGCCGTGCCCAACCAACACGGCCCCGTGCTGAACCCCCTGCAGAAAAATGCCCAGTTCAGGTAACTGGACACGGGCCGTGTTTACCCGACACGCCCCCGTGTCCAGGCTTCTGTTTCTTTTCTTTAATTTTTGTTACTGGCACCTGAACACGGGGCCGTGTCCGGTCCCCACGGGGCCGTGTCCAGACTACCAGTAACATAAATCTTTGCTTTTAACACCATTTTACACATCTAATCAACCTAAAAATTTATTTTTGGGACACATTGAGGACAATGTGTAATTTAAGTGTGGGGGGGGGGGGGATGCTAAAACCTTGAATCTTGCAAGTCCTAAATACAAGCCTTACACAAAACTCTATTGGAACCGCTAATCACCCCAAATTTTTTTCAAAAATTTCATTTTTTTTACTTGTCTAGGTTTAACTCGGGAAATTCAAGTTCTCAAAAAGGTTATATTTTTACGAATTTACAACCGATAGCGTAGTGATAAAAAGAACCAACATAAGAAAATTATGAAAAGGCATGGTAAACTTAGTTAAAATTTGATTATATATACTTGATCACATAAAAACCCATTCCCACAAAAGTGAGTTTTGAGCCTTTATTGAGCATACAATTACATATCATTAAACTAAATGCTCATTTTTCGTTTCTTGTGTGAATAGCCGCTTGGTTCTTACGACTCTAGAACTTGCCATGACGATACATTCCCGGTCCTTATCAACTTAAACCCGAGTAAGTAAATGATGGAGGCATTAGGACTAACCCTTTTTATTTCTACACCATTATCTTTCTTTTTTCTTTTACCACCTACCCAAAAATCCCCCTAGTTAGCCCCTTTGAGCCTAAACCTTTTCATTTCATCACCCAAACCAAAAACCCTTTTACCCACCAAAACCTTTTTATTTTTAACCCTTTGTTTTAGTAACAAGTTCGGTTTTTCCGTATGATCGTTCAAAAAAAAATGTGTGTTGATGATGAAGCGAAAGATAAACAAACAATCAAAAATAACTTTGTTTTAATAAAAGATTCATCAAAATAAAAGTTACAAAAAAAAAATAGAAAGTCCTACGAAAACCGACACTTGTTACGCTTTTCGCCCTTTTTCTACTAACCACTATCCCAACCACCTACCTTTAACCCAAGCCTAACCCTTAACCCACAAAGTCCTCTTGATATTTACAAAGGTATAAAAGTTAAAAAGGAGGAGGATTGATTGCTTGGCAAGCTTATGGTAGGAATAAGTTCCATGCCGCTCTCGAGTGATTCACTAAAAATACACCTTCGGCCGAGTGTGAGTGATTTCTCCCGTGAGGTATGTGAACTTGTATATAAATGGAATTTTAAAAAGACATGTTATGCCCAAATAAGTAATTTCTCCTATGAAACGTTCTAAATAAATCATTACGAATAGGATTGTAAATAGCTAAAAATAAAACCCAAAAAGATCTTGGATTCCCAACACTCTACGACAAGCCAAAACCTTCTCTTCTACCCATTCCATTTGGGAGTGTAAGCCACATATTAAAGAGTTTTGCTTGAGGACAAGCAAAAGTTCAAGTGTGGGGGTATTTGATGTGTGTAAAATGCAACATATAAATTACATCAAATGAGGCATAAAACTAACCCTTTTTAAGTACTAATGTTGGAAAAAGAGTGTTTTTGTCTTCCTTTTGTATTTTCAGGATTAAATGAGCTCAAATTCACAAAAGAAGCAAAAAGACAGCTAAATCTAACATAAATACAAGAAAAGAAACATAAGTGGACTGCCCGACCCCTCAATGGCATCTTCCCAAGCAAAATAGAGAAGGCAGAAGACTGAACACGCCCCGTGCTCAACCAGCACGGGGCCGTGCCCAAGAAGCAGCAGAAAAGACAAACCTATAGAAGCTTCTATTGCCCACCACGGGCCGTGCCCAGCGAACACGGGGGCGTGGCGAAAGTACAACAGGCGCATTAATTGTAATTGCGAATTACAATTAATGAAGAGAGAGAGTGTCAGACAGGCACGGGGCCGTGCCCAGCGGACACAGGTCCGTGCCCAGCCTTCTGTTCAGCCTATAGATAGGAGTGCTTGGTTTCATTTCAACTCATCCCTTGGCACACCACCTCTCTCACACTTCATCCACCACCCACCACCATCACAACACCAGCATCCACCACCATCATCCATTGTCCATCGTAGAGTGTGTGAGTCATCTCGGGATCCAAGATTGATCGTAAGAGTTCTTGACAATCAAGGCCATGTTTGCCTAAGTCTCTTACATCACTTGGTGAAGACAAAGTGTCTAGTATAATACTTTTTATTTCTAATCTTTTGCACTTTTTATTTGGTTTTGTATTAATGACTTTAATAACTAGTTACTTATGTTGAAGGTGATCTTTCCTTATCGTTTGTCCATGGTGTCTTGGCATTATTTTACTGTCTATATAAAATAAAGGATTTTCACCATTCATATCTCCACGGTCTATATGGAGGTATGTTGGCTACCTGGTCGGGGGTTAAGGGAACGGTTTGGTAAAGGTCTTGCCATTTTTCAGCGTTTAGAGGTCCTGCAATGGACCTGGGTCAAATTTAGTAGGACCTCCTTCAATGCTTCACGGTATTGGATGGCGGGGGTCCAAACTCTTTGATCCCCTCATAAGTTAACTACTATTAATACTATAACCCGGCTATTTAGGACTGTATCCCTGCTGACTCAGACTACTTAGTCGAGGGTAACGTCACCGCCAAAAGCGGGCCCTACCATAAATTGCATTAATAACTTAATTCATTATCTTCCAATAATCCACCCTTTTAGGATTGTATCCTTGCTGACTCAAACTACTGGGGTGAGGGTAACGTCACCTTCAAAAGAGGGGCCTACTACAATAACTAAGATAATCTCTTAATTATGTGCAAAAGTGCGGAAATAATCAAAGGTTATACTAGATACGAGTCGGAACCAAGTGATTCATCTTGTCTATCTGTTTTTATTTTTATTTTATTTTCAGCATTTTAGTTAGTTTTATTTTTCTTAGTTTAAAACATTTTTCTAACCTTTTTATTTTGATTAGACGTTGAGGATAAACCGGTACTAAAAGCTCTTGTGTCCTTGGACGACCTCGGTATCTTACCAACGCTATACTACGCTCACGATGGGTGCACTTGCCCATATGTGTGTTTAGTGTTAGTAAAATATCGTGTTTTATAAATTTAAAACTTGGCTAAAAATAAGTGTTAAAAGGGCTTAAAATATACACCTAATATATATAACACTTCACACGCATCAACGACATCATCATTTCTATCTGGGCGATTGAACTTAGTCTGAACATCTTTAAGGTACATTGAACAAAATGTTAGAGCTTCTTCAAACACATAACCTTCAGCTATACAACCTTCAGGCCTTGCCGGGTTTTTGACATAGTTCTTTAGTTTTTTCATGTACCTTTCAAATGGATACATCCATCTAAAAGCTACTGGACCTCCCGCAATCGCTTCATCAGGTAAATGCACAAGTAAATGAACCATAATGTCAAAAAACGCAGGTGGATAGATCATCTCTAACTTGCATAAGATGGTAACAATGTCATCCTTTGTTTTCTTCATATCATCCACCGATAGTGTTCTAGAGCAAAGTTGCTTAAAGAACATACGAAGGTCTACTATTGGTGTAGATGTATCTTTAGTCAAAAGCCCTCTAACCCCAATCGGTATCAAACGTTGCATGAGGATATGACAGTCATGAGATTTCAACCCGGTAATGTTAGCATTGTTATCTGTCACCCTCTTACTGATATTAGATCCAAACCCATCTGGTAATTTAACATTTTTTATAAACTGACAAAAACGTTTTCGATCATCGGACTTGAATGAGTACTTTGGGTGGGGACTTAAGAACTTGCCACCCGATTGTTTCAGCCATTGTGACGGCCGAATGTTTAGTTTTTCCAAGTCGGACCGCACATTTGGCGTGTCTTTGCTCTTATTGTTCATTAGAAGAGTACCGAGCAAGCTATCGCACACATTTTTCTCTATATGCATTACATCTAAGTTATGTTTCAGCTGCAGAGAAGACCAATACTCAAGGTCAAAAAATATGCTTCTTTTGGACCAGTTCAACTCGAAATCTGACCGGGTTATCCTCCCACCTCCAAAAGATGGATGCTTACCTGGTAGACGATTAATTAAACGACTGAGTTGAGCTTCTATGTCAGCTGGGCTAAACCGTCTCGGAGGGTCTCGTGTCTTGGGTCTCCCGTTAAAGTCGAGACTTGTTCTCCAAGGATGGTTGGCATCTAAGAACCGGCGATGACCAACATAAGCACATTTACCAGTTACACGTATTGAAGGAGTGTCTTGGTTACAAGTTGGGCATGCCATGTAGCCTTGTCTGCTCCAACCTGATAGACTACTATGGGCTGGAAAGTCATTTATGGTCCATAACAACGCCGCCTTCATTGTGAAGTATGTGTTTGTTGCTGCGTCTTTAGTACGTACACCTGTCTGCCACAATTGCTTAAGCTCATCCACTAACGGTCTAAGGAAAACGTCCATGTCTTTCCCTGGTGATTTAGGGCCAGGAATCAACAAGGTCAACATGAATGTGGACTCTCGCATGCATAGCAAAGGAGGCAGATTATATGTGGTGAGTATAACCGGCCACGTGCTACGAGTTGAGGATCCACTACCGTTGTTAAAGGGATTAAAACCGTCAGCTGCAATCCCTAAGCGAACATTTCGTGGCTCCATCGCTTAGTTTGGGTACTTTTTATCAAAGTTTTGCCATGCAGATCCATCAACTGGATGACGCATAGTCCCATCTTCCGATCGTCCGGTACTATGCCATATCATATCTTTCGCTGTGTGCCTTGAACAATACAAACGTCGTTGTCTAGGCGTCAAAGGAAAGTATCGTAACACCTTACGAGCCACTTTCGTGCCTTTTGTGTCTTTATCGACCCATCGACTCTCATTACAAACGGGACAATTTTGCAAGGACTCGTTTTCTTTCCAAAAGAGAGCACAATCATTTGTGCACACATCTATCATCTCATATGCCAAACCAATCTTCTTAAATGTCTTCTTAGCTACATAATACGAAGGGGGAATCTTGTTGCCTTCTGACATTGACTCTCGCAACAACGAGAGGATTCGATCTACTGCTTCATTTTGCAAATGGTACGTACCCTTTATCTTCAAAAGCTTTGCTAAAAAGTCGATAGAAGAATACTTGGTACAACCAGGATATAATTCTGTTTCAACTTCCTTTACCAGGTCTTCAAAATCATCAACAACACCGCTACTATCTCCATTCGAGTTCTCTTGGTTAAGGTATGTATCTTCTTCCATACGCCCCCCTAATGTATTCAACAACGTTTCCCATACCGTCTTGTGGCGCAACATCGTTTACTTCTGCAATTGGAGTCGTGTCCCCGTGATAGGTCCACTTCGTGTATTCCTTCCAAAAACTGTTAATACGCAAATGGCATTTCATTTCTGCCATATTTTTTAAGCCGGAATTTTTACATTGGGTACACGGACATCTAACTTCATCGTGGTTTTCTATCACTCTTTAACACATCTCGATAAATGACTTGAGTCCTTGCTTGTAGTGAGGTGAATGACGTGGGGAATCAATCCAACTTTTATCGATAGGCATTATGCAACTGAAAGAAAAACTAATTTAGGATTAACAAGACAAGGGTAGGCTGCTAAACCCACTTTTTGAACACTTTATCTCATATGTGAATGTGTATTACATGATTGTTTGTTTAAGAAAAATTCGGCAGCATTTCCTCTTAGCTCCCAAGTATATATGTAATGATATATATACCCGAGGAGCAAAGAGAAAATGATAACCGAATCCTTTTTAAACAAACAATCATGTAATATACATTCACATCTTAAATGAGATAAAGTATTCAAAAAGCAGTCCCAAGATAAACGGGGACAACCCGAAATTAATTTCTAAATCAATTTCGGGCGGGTATTTCTAAGCTCGTTATGTTTAAAATGATTAATTCAAACACGGGCACAGTTTTTTAAGCTTGTTATGTTCTTAATGATTGTTTTAAATTTTGGGCGGAACGTTATGTTTTAAATCATGATTTCAATTTCGATTGGGTGTTTTCTTAGCTCGTTATGTTTGAAATGATGAATTCAATATCAGGCATAGTTTTAAGCTCGTAATGTTCTTCATAATGGTTTATATTTCGGGCGGGTATTTTCTTAGCTCGTTTTGTTTTAAATGATGATTTCAATTTTGGCGGGTATTTTTTATGTTCGTTATGTTTTAAATGATGATTTTAATATAAAGAGGGTATTTCCTAACTAATATATATTTGTCAAATTTAAATATAAATGTTTTAAAACCTAAACACAAATATACAAATTATCAAACTTTAACATTTTTTTCAAACCTACACATAAACAAACACACATTTTGATCAAAACCATAAAATTTATACACTTACACCTACATACATACATTCATTCATACACTTACATACCCACATACATGCTTACATACACCTACATACACAAATACATAGACTTTCATATACTCATTTTCTCCAAATACACCTACATTATACATTTGACATACAAACATTCATCCTTACATACACATTTGTATACTTTATACAAACATACATACTAACATACACATTTTTCACCAACATACTAACATACACCTACATACATACAGTCATTTATACACTTACATACCCACATACATGCTTACATACACCTACATACACCTACATACACAAATATATACTCTTTCATATACTCATTTTCGCCAAATACACCTACATTATACATTTGACATACAAACATTCATCCTTACATACACATTTGCATACTTTATACAAACATACATACTAACATACACATTTTTCACCAACATACTAACATACACCTACATACATACATTCATTCATACACTTACCCACATACATGCTTACATACACCTACATACACAAATACATAGACTTTCATATACTCATTTTCTCCAAATACACCTACATTATACATTTGACATACAAACATTCATCCTTACATACACATATTTACATACCTAAACAAAAAATTATACAATTTCTAAACTTTAAAAAAAATACATATAAAACTAACCGTTTTTTTCAGGTTTCAAGTAGACTAAGACCGCTAAGACGAGGTGGTGCCGGAGAAGTGAAGGTGGTGACCGGAGAAGAGATGGTGGTGATCCGAATTTTCTTCCATAAACACAAATATACACAAAAACGAGCAAAAATTAAAGCCTATAACATGTAAATAACAAAATAGAAAAGAGATTTAACAAAAAGAAAGTTAAACTAACCAATTTGGGCAAAAAACGCGGTTCTACGGCGGTGGTTCGCAGAGATTTGGGGGGAAAATGAAGGAGGAGGGAAGAAAATGGCGTTGTGCAGGTCTTTTACGGAACGATCAATACCGGCGACGGCCTGTCGCCGTTATTAGTTTATCTGTCGCCGCTATTAGGCTAACCAGGGTTAACCAGGATAAGATATGTGTGGCTGGGGATTAAAGTGGGACACCTACCTTTAGCGGAGAAAGGGTGTCGCCGCTATTGATCATAATCTGTCGCCGGTGTTGCCTCTTTAATCCCCAACCATTAGATCAGAATAATGATCAACGGTTGGGGTTTGGGTTTGACGCGGATCGACCAATAGCGGCGACAGCTGGCCTGTCGCCGTTAAAGGTGTCGCCGCTAATAATGGTCTTTTCTTGTAGTAAAAACTAGTGGGTTTCACCTGCACTATGCAGCGGGTGCTCAGTCGGTATTGGTTTATTATGGTACCGACCTTTATTAGCACGGGTGCTCAGTCGGTATTGGTTTATTATGGTACCAGCATTTGTTATAGCAACCGAAAAAGAAAAGTCATAATATAAAGTCATAAAATGCAGAAAATGCGACATGTGATCGAAATTATGAATACTGCTAGCGGTTTTAATAAATATCATACTTATGTTGTTTGGCTAGAATCAGTTTGGTCAAAAACGACTTTGTTTTCAACAATAATTATACAGAAACATCAAGAAAAACATTGTTGAAAGTTAAATTATCACGTTACTACTAAATTTAGAAAGAGATATATAAAACATATAAGAACATAACTATCAAAAAAATCACAAAATAAATATAAAATTGTTATAAACAATAAAAATATTATAAATGAGAACTATGAGGTTGATTATAGAAAAGAACAAAAAGAAAATAGCTACGTGAAAATAAGCCACGTACAGTGGACAGACAAATAAGAAAGTAAAAGAAATTCGGTGGTTAAAAGAGAAGATCACAAAAGGTAAAAAGCAGAAAAAACATCGGTTGCAATGTAGTTGGAAGTTGGTTTTTTAATGTGATTTTAGAGTACTATTTTTTTTTTGCAATTGTCTTTGAAGAAAAAATAATAAGCGATTATATTTACAACCTTTTACATACTTCCAAAATTTTTTGAGAAATCAATTGTAGTCGAATCTTATGGTGTGTCAGTGTTAATGCGGTTGAACCTACATCTTACCGTAATTTTGAATTTATTGATCGTAGTTGGATCTCACGGACTATATATGGATTGTTTCAAGTCAAACTTTTCAATTAATTATAGACTTTTAATAAATATACACAAAACACACATACTAAACCCATATGATTTCACAAAATATAATTCTATTTATGATTCATTTTAACTTAATTATAATTATAAAATAAGCATGTAACCTAAAAAAATTGAAATTAATTAAATAAATACAAAATTCAAGAAAACTACAACAACATTAATTTAGATTATTCATGTAAAATATGTATGAATTTATGAGATGACTTCCCATTCTACATGGATGGATATAATTGTGTTTTTGAGTCACATACATATTAATATAGTTTTCACTGTAGCTAACAACTTCTCCAATTATATATAATATATGATAATAATAATATTAATAATATGTAAAAAATATTAAATAAAATAAATTTAAAACATACATAAACTAATTAAAATTAAAACATTACACAAACTAAGTAATTAAACCTAAATAAAATAGACAATTAAACCTAAACAAACTACATAATTAAACCTAAACAAATTAGATAATTAAACAAACTAATCATCAACCCCTGAATCGTCAGAGTCGGCATTCGGATGCATGTCTAAACAAAATAGACAATTAAACCAAAACAAATTAGATAATTAAATAAACTCATCTTCAACCCCTGAATTGTAACAACCCGACTTGCCGGGTCATTATAATAAGAAATGGCAGATAACACATTTCTTGCTTAATTGACTTGTACTCCCGAGATTCCGATTACCGTTAAGGGTTTAAACTACATTTTTAACTATATTTTACAATGCGTTCACAACGCTTATTCAAAACGCAGTTATCACATTTAAACGCAGTTTACAACGCATACTATTTAAAAGCATTTTATCGCATATTATTGCTTGTTTAGACTAAACACTATCACACGCAAACGCAACGCAAACTCGAAACGCAAATTTACTTTTATGCATCTTAGTTATTATGCGTGTTATTGTGTGATTATTTGTTTAAGTGTTATGTGGTTATCTCAACGCAACGCTCACTCGCAACTCGCTTAAACGCAACGCTTAACGCACGAAACGAAAGTTGGAAAACTAACTCGCACAACACGGCTGTACGAATGGACATCCGGTCGAATGGACATCCGTCCGGATGACCATCCGATCGGATGGCCATCCGACCGGACACCCATTCGACACCTCGCATTCTCCACCGACTTAACCCTCCTCTCACCCTATAAATACCTGCCGTACACGTCCCTTTCACTGATTTGACAGCTCCATCTGACCAAACGCTCCCAAGTCACTTTCAGGCACTATTTCCCTCAATAGGCTATTTCGTAAGTATTTCTCCCTAAATCTTGTACAATCATCATCACCACACACTCCTACATCATCTTCTCCATCAAAATCATACATGTAACACCCCATGTTACGAAAGTCAAGTACAAGTCAACGTCAAAGGAAGAAAAGATTGCTAATTGCCACCTGTCACTCCTTGCTTAACAAGTGATTGTACGTCCTGACTTGTGATCGAATACTATTATTTATTTGCTTTAGTTGTATTATGTGGAGTATCTATAAATAATCGCAGTTCAATAGATGTTAATCGCTAATCAATTTACGGCAAATTATGTTGGACGAAGCCCAGAAGTCTCGATATTCTATTCATCCCGGTGCCGATAAAATGTACCAGGACCTTCGCTACAATTACTAGTGGCCGGGCATGAAAAAAGATATCGCTCTCTACGTTTCGAAGTGCCTGACTTGCTCGAAAGTCAAGGCCGAACAGCAAAGACCCTCTGGCTTACTCGTCCAACCCGAGATCCCTATGTGGAAATAGGAGAGTATAGCTATGGACTTTTAACGAAACTTCCGCGCACGCCATCAGGTCACGACAGCATCTGGGTTGTCGTTGACCGTTTGACTAAATCTGCTCATTTTCTGCCGATACGAGAAGACTTTAAGGTAGAATAATTAGCCCGAATCTACACCGACGAGATTATCTGTCGACACGGGACGCATTGTGACATCATCTCTAACCGTGATGGTCGGTTTACCTCGCGTCTTTGGGAAACGCTTCAATCTGCTCTCGGTACTACCCTTAATCTAAGTACCGCTTTCCATCCCCAAACCGACGGTCAAACTGAAAGAACGATTCGTACCCTTGAAGACATGCTTCACTCGTGTGTCATAGATTTCAGTGGTAATTGGGACGCGCACTTACCTTTGGTTGAATTATCGTACAATAACAGTTATCATTCTAGCATTCAAATGGCAACATTTGAGGAATTATACGGAAGAAAATGTCGATCGCCTATTGTATGGCACGAGATCGGAGACGCACAAATAACCGGTCCTGAGCTGTTGCAAGAGACGAGTGACAAGATCCTCCAAATTTGAGACAATCTGCTGAAAGCTCGGAGTCGTCAGAAAAGTTACTCCGATAGACGTCGCAAGCCCCTTGAATTTGACGTTGGCGATCACGTACTCTTAAAGGTATCACCTTAGAAGGGTGTGGTCAGATTCGGCAAGAATGGGAAACTCACGCCTCGATATGTTGGACCCTTTAAAATCCTGGAAAGGATTGGCAAAGTGGCCTACAGACTCGAACTACCGGAGGAACTTAGCAACGTCCACCCGACTTTCCATGTATCGAACCTTAGAAAGTGCCTGGCCGAGCAAGATTTACAAGTGCCCCTTAAGGATCTACAGGTGGACGAAACATTACACTTCGTGGAAAAGCCCGTCGAGATCGTGGACCAAGAAACCAAGAAGCTCAGGCGCTCACGCATTCCCATTGTGAAGGTCCGCTGGGAAGGCAAACGCGGCGCAGAGTTCACCTGGGAACTTGAAAGTGACATGAAGGCGAAGTACCCTCAGCTTTTTGTTACGCCTGCGCCTTAATTTCGGGATGAAATTCCCTAAAGAAGGGGAGGCTGTAACACCCCGTGTTACGAAAGTCAAGTACAAGTCAAAGTCAAAGTCAAAGGAAGAAAAGATTGCTAATTACGATCTGTCACTCCTTGCTTAACAAGTGATTGTACGTCCTGACTTGTAATCGAATTCTATTATTTGTTTGCTTTAGTTGTATTATGTGGAGTATCTATAAATAATCGCAGTTCAATCGATGTTAATCGCTAATCTATTTATCACTTTATCGCTAATCGCATCGCAATCGCATTCGCAACATGATTGATAGGTTTTGTATATTGTTTTACGTGTGTGTGCTAATATGTGTTACTTGTGCATGTTTACTTTATGTTTGTGGTTATTAATCGAAAATACAATCGCAGACTCCATCGCAACGCAATCTAATCGCTAACGCTAAGCGCAAGTTATTTAGGATGATTGTATTTTAGATACTGTATTTGTGTGACTATTAATTAAATCTATCGCATCGCTTAATCGACACTCGCTCAAACGCATCACAACGCTCAACGCGCAAAACGAAACGCCGAAACCTAACTCGCCGAACCACTTCGATCGAATGGTCATCTGTACGGATGACCATCCGATCGGATGGCCATCCGATCGGTTTTTCGTCCGATCCGACACTTGTGCTGCCCTTTCCTCTTTTGGCAATCTATAAATACCCCCTGTCACATCACAACAGTGATGTGACAGCTCTCTCTTCCGACCAGCACGCTCAAGCCCTCTTTCCTCTCGATTTCTCGCGATTCTTGTAAGTTTCTACCTCAAATCTTGTACTTCTATGATCTATACTCACTTTTTCATCATTTTCACCTTTGAATCTTAACTTTTAACCGTGAAATCAGCAGATTTGAGGTATTCTAGGGTGATGTCATCATGGAGTTCTTATGAACTTCAAGGTTTGGCTTCATACCACAAAGAACGACTCAGATCTAATTGATTTCCATATGTTTTAACACTGTTTTCGCATAGATCTAAACTCTTCAAAGTTAAAAGGATTGAAATATGATTTCCTAACTTTTCTTTCAACTCTTTTACACTAAATGCGCTCAAAACCGATAGAATCGGAGCTCATTTAGGCCTTCCACTCTTCTCTAGTGATGTGTCGATTTGAGATCTGATTCCTATCAACGAGATAACCGATTCACGGGTTGAACATGAACAACCGTCACGAACAGTGAACTGATCGGACTGGGGTGATTCCCGCTTCGGTCGGATGACTTGGACTTGACGAGGTTCCGTTGTTTAACACGTAGTCATACCATCTCGATCAAACCGCAATTTAAAATATCCAAGTTTTCAAAAATGATCAGATTGTTGGACGGATTGCCGTCCGATCGGATTGCACTTGGTTTCAACACTAAAACATTTTTCACAATTTTTCAAAGATCATCAGTTTCTAACGGATTGCCATCCGATCGGAAGACCATCCGATCGACTGACCATCCTGCTGTGAACTTGTTCTCCAAGAAATGTCTCGCTGGATGGATCGCCATCCGATCGAACGACCATTCGATCGAACGACTTAAAAGGTAGAGATAGTTCTCTGTTTTCAAAATGCTACAAGGAAAACTTCAAAGCCATCATACACAAACACATCCATCCCAAACGAATGTCAATCCGACCGAATAGCCATCCGACCGGATGACCATCCGAACGGATTGACATCCGATCGAATGACCATCCGTTTAGATTGTCATCCGATCGGATGACCATTCGTCACTTGGCTCACTTGCATCGTTTTACGCGCCGTTCTTCGCTTATGCTATCGTTAACTGTTCAGGCTAATCTCTCAGCGCTCCCTTCAATCCAAGAGAGTGTTTACTTGTTAAACGCTATCTGTGAGTATACTCGATCCCTTTTTGCTTTACGCACTTTTAGGTGTTACATACGTTACTTATTTAAATCACAATCGACACATAACGCAAACACTTCTATACGCTAACCGTTATTGCATGTTATACGTGTTACCCGATGAATGCTTGTATGTTATGTTTACACAGTGATTGTTGCCTGACACCTTAGCAACGATAGTACTATAGTTTGGACTCAGCACCTGTCATGGACAGGGGTTGTTAAGGGCTTTGCTTCATGTGTCCCAGTGGGGATATGTGTTGCGCATTCTACAACTCACAGTCATGTCTGTGCGTATTTCATTGTCGATAACCTATTAAGCTTCATTTTGCTACATGTTACATGCTGGTTATGCGTAAACGATTTTTTGCTAACTATTATACTATTAAACTTGTATGCTCACCTTTATACTAGGTGTATTGATCTCTATTTTAACGTATATGACAGGTGTTTAGGATGCTTGTGTTTTGCTGCTATGTGGAATCAAGCTAGGATGGAGTCTAGAAACAAATCTAATAAAATCTGAGTTATCGGAACATTTGATCTGTCTTTGAGAAAACAATATCTGTAATAACTGCTTTTATTTGATATATTATGGTATGGGACATAGTGTTAAATATATGGTAATTATAGTTGTTATGGATTTCTCTTGGACAATCTGTTTCGCTCAGTGTCGCGCCCCGATAATTCCGCCATCGGTTGGGGTGTGACAGATTGGTATCAGAGCCATAACTACAGGGAATTAGGCAAGACTCAACCTAATCCGGGTCGATATCTTAGAAACGACCTAGTCTATAGTCTAAGTACCAACGGACCGCCTTGTGCGAACCCGGTAGGGGTTACGCACGAGCCTATTTCTGTTATTTGATCAATTCGCAATCATGCTATACTCTATCACTCTGCTTTTCCTAAGGCAGTCGCACTGCACTATTTTTGAAAATGAACAAGTGAGTAGATCGAGACTAGGTGTGAAAACCACAAACTCTCGATTGGATCGCTTGTTCGACCCGCATTTTTTACCATAAACAAGAGAATTGGCGTTGAATCAGGAGTGAAATCCGTACTTCGACGCAGTTTTCTCCCACAATCTCGTAAATTCTATCACAGAAATAGGAATTGAGTCGCTAAGTTAGGGGTGAAACCCGAATCTTGATGGCTTATTCCGCCCTATTTTGGTTTTACAAAACTCTCACCAAAGTCTCGACCGACTCCAACGACTTGAGTCACGCTGTAACAGGAAGGATGCGTGCCGTTCGCCCATATTGAGGCGAGAGCATAGTCCAGAAGGCCAAAGCGTGTACTCGAAAGTCCTTGGGAATAGTCGAATCACTTTGGGCAGTCAACGTCTATCAAGCCGAGACAATCTATTCTCGATTTTATGTGTTTCGATTCTGGATTTGTCGTCGCTAACTCTGATATTTGTCACTTTTATGAGGAATTTTATGTGTTTTGTGTGGTTTTATACGTTATGTGTTTCGATTTTTGGTGACTTATACGCGTTTCACTTTCACCTCGACCAACACACATAACTCGCACTGCATATCTATCTCAACACGCTAACAAATCGCAACTCTCTATCTCTCATCGCATTTCTGGGAGGTGTGAGATCCATACTTTGTGTCATTCACTATGTTACTCGCAATCGCTACTCGCAAATCGCATTCGCTTTATGCAGCTGGGAACGATAGGTGAATACGTGCAATATGTGTAGGTGAATACGTGCAAGATATAGTGGAAATGTACCTATGTGGTTCTGTACTTATGTGGACTACGTGCTTATGTGCTTACATGCTTCTGTGGATTATGTGCCTACGTGTTTATGTGTAGACGTGTTACTGAGCTTTAGTAGTATTAAGTATGTAGAGAGGTGAGATTCGACGTAAAGCATCGGAATCCTGTGGCGATGTCTATTGTAGACAATGTCGTCATTTGGATCGCATACATCCCGCACCGCTCGTCGAAACCTAGAGGACAAACGCATCGCTGCACTCGTCACTAAGCAAATGGCGATCCCACAAATCGTCAGCGAGCTGAATTAAAATGCTAGCAAGTCCTTTGACGAGTCCAGACTGATTCTCGACGCTCTACTTTTAGCTTCAAGCAGTTTAAAGCCTGCGGTCCCAAAGAATTCACCAGAGAAGATGGACCTACTGCCATGTTTCAATGGTTTGATTCAATCGAAGCCACCCTGCGCCAAAGCAACTGTCCTGATAATCTCCGCACTGTTAACGCCACTGGCTTTTTCCAGTCCAGGGCTCTTGACTGATGGACTGCCGAAAGAAACAAGCGTGGAAATGATGCAGCCTATGGGCTTACGTGGGAAGAGTTGAAGGACATCATGATGAAAGAGTTCTGCCCTCCCCACGAGCTTCAGAAGCTGGAGGACGAGTTCTGGCACATCAAACAAGAGGGTGGCGACAACGCTGGTTTAACTGCCCACTTCAAGCAGCTGAGTATAATTTGTTCGGGCCAAGTTACTACCCCTGAAATCACCATCAAGAAATACATCCGTGCTCTACCGAATTGTGTGGCTGATTTCGTGCAAGCCGCAAAGACGACAACTATTGAGGAGACCTTCCTGCTCGCTGCCGAAATTAATGACAAACGAGTTAGGGCTGGTTACTTTGATAAGGCCTCCAAGAATCTTCACCAAGTTATCGCTGCTTCCACCGCTGAAACCGCCGCCGCACCGCAAGCTTCAAAGTCTTCCCGCCGCAAGAGAAAGAACAACAACAATAGTAGCAAGAATTGCGCTGTCACAGCCCGCCGCTCCGCTTTAAGCTATCTCTGCTCAACCGCAACCCCAGAACCGTCAAGTAGCGGCCCCGGTGACCCATGCACCGCCAGCCAAGCGTGCATATACTGGTCCTCAACCGCTCTGCCCTACTTGTACCTATCATCATCCCGTGGGGATTGCTTGCAGATTCTGTATTCACTGCAACCTGTACGGCCACTTTACTGCTAACTACCATACTGGTCCACGTCAAGCTCCAGCTCAACGTCAAGCTCCTGCACCACAAGCTCTCCTTCCTGCTCCACAGGGCCAACAAGCAGCTCCTGCACCCGCTGCTCACGCTAGAGCTTGATTTGCATGTGGTGATCCCAACCACTTTGCAAACATGTGCCCCAACAGAGTGGTGAAGCAAGAGCCACAACAGCAGCCGCAACAACATCAACAGCAGCAGCCTCAGCAGCAGCAGCCAACAGCCCGCGGACGTGCTTTCAACATCAACGCCTGCCAGGATCAAGCAGACAACAACGTGGTTAATGGTACGTTTCTCATCAATGGTATATATGCTTCGTGTTTATTTGATACTGGAGCCGATAACTGTTTTGTATCGTTTGAATTCGAAAAGCTCCTTAATCGTAAGCACGCCTATCTCCCCTAGACGTTCGATGTTAAAGTTGCCACCGGAAGAACTGTCGCTGTCAATTCTATTCTTCGTGATTGTACGCTTGAACTCAACAATCACGTCTTCCCTATCGATCTTATTCCGATGCAGCTCGGTAGTTTTGACGTCATAGTAGGCATGGATTTTCTTCGTGAAAATCGTGCTGAAGTCGTTTGCTTCGATAAGATGATTCGTTTCTCGCTCGCTAATGGTGATCAAATGTGTGTTTACGGTGAAGTCGCATCGAAGAAACTCCAACTTATGTCGTTTGTCCAGGCTAGCAAGTATCTCTGCAAGGAATACCAAGCTTTCTTGGCACACATTGTAGTAGCGGAGAAAAAGGAAGTTAAGGCAATTGATAAGGTGCCTGTGGTTCGTGATTTTCCTAATATCTTTCCTGAGGATTTACCTGGTTTACCTCCGAGTTGTGATATCGACTTCCGTATTGATCTCATTCCTGGAGCAAATCCTGTTGCTAAATCTCCTTATCTCCTCGCTCCGTCCGAAATGCGCGAACTCTCGAGTCAACTCCAGGAATTGCTTAACAAAGGCTTCATTCGCCCTAGCACCTCTTCGTGGGGCGCACTAGTTCTTTTCGTCAAAAAGAAGGACGGGTCGTTCCGGATGTGCATCGACTATAGGGAGTTGAATAAGCTGACTATCAAGAATCGCTATCCCCTGCCCTGAATCGATGATTTGTTTGATCAATTGCAAGGCGCAACGTGTTTCTCAAAGATCAATTTATGCTCAGGCTATCATCAGTTACGCATTCAGGAGGAAGATATACCGAAAACCGCTTTCCGAACCCGATACGACCATTATGAATTCGTCGTAATGCCCTTTGGTTTAACCAATGCACCCGCAGTTTTCATGGATTTGATGAATCACGTGTGTAAGCCATTTCTTGACCGTTTCGTCACCGTATTCATCGACGACATCCTTATCTATTCGAAGTAAAAAACCGAACACGCGCAATATCTACGTTTGGTTCTCGAACTACTCCAAGGGAATCGACTCTACGCCAAGTTCTCCAAGTGTGAATTTTGGCTAGAGGAGGTTCAATTCCTCGGTCACATCGTCAATAGTCAAGGTATACACGTCGACCCCGCGAAGATCGAAGCTGTTAAGAGCTGGGTTACTCCAAAATCACCATCTGATGTTCGTTCGTTCCTCGGATTGGCAGGCTATTACCGTCGATTCATCGCTGATTTCTCAAAAATCGTTGTTCCGCTTACTTCCTTGACGCATAAAGACAAGCCTTTTGTTTGGGGAACTGAACAAGAGACTGCCTTTCAAACCCTCAAGCATATGCTCTGCAATGCTCCTGTACTCGCTTTGCCCGACGGAAACGATGACTTCGTTGTCTATTGTGATGCCTCGAACCTTGGTCTCGGTTGTGTTCTCATGCAACGGGACAAGGTTATCGCTTACGCATCTCGTCAGCTCAAGATCCACGAGAAGAATTATACAACCCACGATCTAGAGCTTGGTGCATTTGTTTTTGCATTAAAGATTTGGCGACACTACCTTTATGGTACCAAGTGTACGGTCTTCACAGACCATAAGAGCCTGCAACACATCTTGAGTCAAAAGGAACTAAATATGCACCAACGCCGATGGGTTGAACTTCTTAATGATTAAGACTGTGAGATTCGTTATCATCTTGGCAAAGCAAATGTCGTTACCGATGCTCTAAGCAGACGAAGCTATTTGCATAGCATTCGTAATATCCAGGCCCAGCATAATCTCGAAGCTCTTATCCGCGACGCTCAGCATGCTTGTTTTACCGAATGCACTTTGAAGAAGGAAAGGATTCTTAACGATGGCGCCTAGCTAGAGAATAAATCGAATGGTATATTCCATTATCTAGACCGAATTTGGATCCCCAAGTGCACCAACTTACGGAAAATTATGCTGGACGAAGCCCACAAGTCTCGATATTCTATTCATCCCGGTGCCGATAAAATGTACCAGGACCTTCGCTACAAGTACTGGTAGCCGGGCATGAAGAAAGATATCGCTCTCTACGTTTCGAAGTGCCTGACTTGCTCGAAAGTCAAGGCCGAACAACAAAGACCCTCTGGCTTACTCGTCCAACCCGAGATCCCTATGTGGAAATGGGAGAGTATAGCTATGGACTTTATAACGAAACTTCCGTGCACGCCATCAGGTCACGACATCATCTGGGTTGTCGTTGACCGTTTGACTAAATCTACTCATTTTCTGCCGATACGAGAAGACTTTAAGGTAGAAAAATTAGCCCGAATCTACGCCGACGAGATTATCTGTCGACACGGGATGCATTGTGACATCATCTCTGTTAGTGCAGTATGTCTATCGCCTCCGTCAATCAGAACCGTAGCAGAATTAGAAGAGCACTAGAATTTATGTTAAGTGATGTAGTTATAAAGGCAAGGTGGCAATCTTGTAAATAAGGAGAAATCCTTCTAAGCCTTGGCCTATAAATAGATGCCTTAGGGATTAGAATTAGGACTTTTGGCTCATTTGGCATTTGAGAGGTTTGGAAGAGCTTGTTCTAGAGAGAGAAAGTCTAGAGAGAGAAAGTTCTCCAAAGTGATTCACGGTATTGTACAACTTTCAGATTTATCAATGGAATCACAGATTTAGTACGGTTTTGTGTTTCTGTCACGTTCGTGTACGGATTCCGCACGTCACACGTTCGGTTCGCAATCGTTTTGGAGTCGAAAACCGGTCCTAACAAGTGGTATCAGAGCAGGAGCTCGGTTGCGAAGATCAAACGCACAGAATCGTTCAAGATTTGATCAGATTCAGAGCCAAAAACATCCAGATTTGTCAAATTTTTCATAATTTTCTTGTTCTTCATGTTTTTTACTGAATATTGCAAAATTGATGTAACACCCGTGTCATTCCAACCATCAAACAAATGCCAAACCAATGAAATATTGTATTTCATACTTGGGATTTGTAAAAATATGTGTATCGTTTGCACATATCGACTCTTGTTCGATTTCAAGCTTTAAATTGCTTTCTGGAGGGTTATACGCACTCTGAGGTGTAGATATAACCAGTTTAATCCAACGAACACTCCAGAATAGTGAAATAGGCTTAACATACCTTATATAACCTTTACATAACTTAGATATAAGTTTTGGAAGGTTTGGTGTGGTGAAATCAAAGTTAAATCGCTTACAGGGACTAAAGTTGACAAACTGCGAAAGTATGCCAATTTGAACTGTAACAGACCTTCCGGAACATGACCATAAGTTAAACATACCACAAATATCCTTTACATAGCTTAGAAATAGGCTTTGAGGTGTTCGGTGTGCTAAAATAAACTTTTGGGTCATTCAGGGACTAAAAGTGTCAAAAAGTGCACAAGTTTGCATTTTCGCGCATAACTTACGTTCTGAATACATCCGGACATCCAAAAATTTATATAAGCATGACTATATTATATTTTAGTGTTCGCCTTAAGAAAAATCCATTCGTCGCGTCATTTGGTTCGTTTTTCGCGCTTATGCGCATTCCGTCGTAATTAAGCGAACATCGCGTTCGTACGGCCAAACGAACCGACATCCATGATATTTTTGAACACATTTTAAGTTCCCTATACTTTAACTTCATTTTTGAGCTTTGAAATGGGGTTAACGGGCCTTAAACGTGTCGAAAATGGCCTAAATACAGTTCAGGGACCAAAAGTGTAATTCTGCCAAATAGTGCCTAGCGGTGCGCTACACTTTAAGCGTAGCGGTGCGCTAGGGGTCTGCAGACCAGATGCAGAGTACCAAACAGCCTGTTTGCAGCAGTTTAACCCACAACCACATGTTCCTAATTATCTAGTCATAAGATAAGGATGGAATTTTAGTCACCATAAGGTCCCGACACTTGTACGGTTACGATTAAGGCACGGTTTCCTTGAAACGATCTTAACGGTGGACCAAATACTATAAATACCCCACCCCCATTGCTTTAAAACTTACAAGAATTCTGATTTGAGAGCTCTAAGTTGAAACCATTGTTTCATACCTGAGTTCTTGAGTCGGGATTAGCATTCGGGGACCCTGGGTTAGTATTCTTTCGTTCTTTTCCTTATTTTACTGCTTTTCGAGTCAGAAAGTCAAACTTTGTTTGACTTTCAGCGTTGACCAGTAATGGTCAATGCGAAGTTCGTTTGAACTTCGCAACGTGAGTGTAATCACGTTGGTCATAGTCCCTTGGGACTATGCCCACTGATTACCACGTTGTCCAGAGTCGTAGGGTAGGCGATCTGATAAATCGCCTATACCTTCGAACTCGACCCATTTGGTCGATCATTAGGATCCGACCAAACACATTAGGTGACCATAGTAGGTAGGGAATAACCTTCCGAGGTTATACCCTATGGTCACATCGTTTAAGTAGTTGTATGATAGGTAGTTTATATGCCTTAGGTAAATTACCAGAATACCATTTTCATGTATAATTGGTAATTAAGCATATGTAACCTAAACTTTTGTCACATAACTGATTATGTAACATGTTTAGGCATATAACACTTGTCATAGGACTAGTTAGGCGGTCCGAACGCGTTTCACGCGAACGACGCGTTAAAGTAGCATAAGCTACCTAAACGGGTCGTAATGGGTCGTAGACACTTAGGTTAAGTTTCATTTAGTATATAGGCTTTGTTAAACCATATCATATGAGTTCCTACACTCATTTGGTTTACAAACCCTAATGCTACCCAATCTTCCGATTTAGGTCCGGTTATTTAACATAGTTACCTATATTAGGTGCCGTTTGATTTCCGTGATCTCTAGCATTGTTTGGTTGTTACTCAAGGACTACTGAGCAATCTCAAGTGAGTACATAGACCCCTCTTTTACTGTTTTCCAAACTGTTTTGGGGTGGAACACATGTGCCTACTTGTTACTTTCGTGCTTTCCTGTTTTCATATCATATACTGGTTATGTTCATTAGTACACTATTAGTACATTGATTTACATGACTTTTCTGCTTTGTATGTTAACTTAGCATACTTAGTACATCGTTTTACATTACATTTCTGTTGCATATGTTTACTCAGCATATGGACACATTATTTCAGTTCACATGCTATGTATGTCTGTTGTTGCATACTTAGTACAGATATTTCAGTTCACATGCTATGTATGTCTGTTGTTGCATACTTAGTACAGATATTTCAGTTTACATGCTATGTATGTATGTTGTTGCATACTTAGTACACTTATTATTCATTACATGCTTACATTTTGGCAATTGGTTTAAACATAGACATTGTACATTGTTGGTTTGGTTTGAGTAAGTGATTAAGTAACGAGGCGTGTGTAATATGATACAAGCATGGTGGATACGCCGCTGGTACTTCCTATATATAAGTGTTTGTATTGTATTACATATCGTAGCGTTATTTGAATCATTTCAGGTTGAGACATAGAACATTTTATACAAATAGCATATTTTTCACAAGACTTTGATTTACAAACAACTTATCTAATACAAACTCATTTTACATGGTTATTCATTTAACCATACATTATACATTATTTATACATATCATCTGATCTTATCGATTTTCAAATGATTTACAAAACAAAGCAAATAACAAGGTTCATGACTAAACATTTTCTCAAACATAAGTCATGAAACCTATTTTCACAAAACCTATGTATCTCACCGGCATTTTTATGCTGACGTACCATATTTTCACATGTGTTTTTCAGGAACTGTTGCATAAGATGATCAAGATATACATAGGCAGACTTGGGCTTTAGTGACAATAAAAGATGCAAGACTAGTTAATTATGTTGTATTTTCCTTGTTTGTTAAGACATTGTAACACTTTTAATTAATAAAACGAAACTTCAATTGCCATGGATTTGAAACGATTAATTCTGTTACAACACTCCCCGACGTTTCCGCCACGTTTTGTATGTTCCACGTGGTCGGGGTGTGACAGAAAAGATGGTATCAGAGCCAATGGTTATAGGGAATTAGGTTATTAGTAATGCTTTGACCTAGTCTATAACTTTCTAGGACCCTAACGCGAGTTTACTTGCGTTTAGTCATAAAACAATACTGTCACCTATCCTTAGGCGACGACCACAACAAGAACATAAATTTCAAAACCGCTTTGAAAACTAATCATCTGTTCTAGGATGATTTATTACAAGGTTTTGAACCCTCTGTTATATGGTTTTGAACCCCTTTAAGTTTTCAAAATCTCGTCAAGGTTTTGGGTTATAAATAATGTGAACACGTGCAAACTGGAAGGGTGAATGCCTGTATTCCGGGTTTTCTGGCTAGGCAAGCACTTCGTATACATCTCATCAGACGCGAGACCAGTTGTGCTTACCTGGGAATTCTTGGGATGAGTGTTCACTTATAGGCGAGCATGTCTTCGCGATACATTATATTAACCCATTTACTTTGATTAGTCACCATCTCATTTGTTTGCCTTTGGTAACAAACAAATGGTCACAATCTACATGCCTTGTCATTTTCTTTTGACTATCTTTCGCTTGTTTCCTCCTATGCCTTTCGTTATCTTCAAGATGCTTCTTCATCGCAACAACAACGTCCGAACCAGGTGCTGCAATTACCCAGGGAATAGGCGTCGTACTCCAGAGGACCGTTGACTTAGCTATCACCATGACTTGTCTCAGGGATGAAGCTGTATAAAGGGAACTGCTCCTTGGTGCAATCAATGCCATCGTCATTATTCAAATCAAATACCCTGTTACAAATGTACCCACGGTGGACGATGGAGACATTTGGTTAACATATGCCGCTTTGCAATCCAAAGCAAAGCTGTTACAAATCCTGCTGCTACTCAACCTTCAAACTCTGCTTCATATGTCGCTTGACATATCTGGCGCCTCAACCTCATGAACTTTCTACCTTGTGTATCGAAGTAAGCACGCCTAGTGCAAGGTGTCGAAACACCTCCCGTTACACAAACTCCAAAAATCCATGTAGGATCTTTCTATCCTCATAATTAGATCCTTGTGGATGAGTATCATTCATCGGAGTCCTTAATTGAATTCTTTGTATGATTCAATACGTACATCACAATTCAATAAGGACAAAGCCGAATTCCTTTTGAGATTATCCTATCTTCATAGATAGATTCTTGAAATGATTAAAGTGCCAAATGAAATCCACGAATTGGATTCCTGGTGTGCTTTAAATATCCGTGTCCAAAGATAACAAATTAATAAACAAGTCAAACAACTATGTGATTATGTGCTTATGTGTTTCCTTTTATGTTTTTGTGTGATCCAAATCCTTGTCATCCAAATCCTCGTAGAATCTTCCATATCTTCGTATAAGGGATTCATAGTAGGATACCCAAAGGTACTATATAAAATCCTTAATGGACTTCCACGTTGTAGTTAAGTCCCTTGGATTATAAAGTACTATTCCAAAGTTTAAGGGCAACATGTGTTGGTAAAGTTAAATACATCCTACGTCGGTGTAGTTAAATGTTTTTCTTAGGTAGTAAAGTTAAATAGATTGGTCCGACAATCTAGTTAAATACATCCTACGTCGGTGTAGTTAAATGTTTTTCTTAGGTAGTAAAGTTAAATAGATCCTCCGTCGATCTAAAGTTAAATACATCCTACGTCGGTGTAGTTAAATGTTTTTCTTAGGTAGTTGAGTTAAATAGATCCTCCATCGATCTAAAGTTAAATACATCCTACGTCGGTGTAGTTAAATGTTTTTCTTAGGTAGTAAAGTTAAATAGATCCTCCGTCGATCTAAAGTTAAATACATCCTACGTCGGTGTAGTTAAATGTTTTTCTTAGGTAGTAAAGTTAAATAGATCCTCCGTCGATCTAAAGTTAAATACATCCTACGTCGGTGTAGTTAAATGTTTTTCTTAGGTAGTAAAGTTAAATAGATCCTCCGTCGATCTAAAGTTAAATACATCCTACGTCGGTGTAGTTAAATGTTTTTCTTAGGTAGTTGAGTTAAATAGATCCTACGTCGATCTAAAGTTAAATAGATCCTCCGTCGATCTAAAGTTAAATACATCCTACGTCGGTGTAGTTAAATATTTCTCTTGGGTAGTTTAGCTGAAAAGATTGTTGTTTATCTAATCCTTTGGTGACCTTGTTAAAGAGACTCTATTGCAGTCAAGTTAATTCACCACAGGATTATTCGTTTAATTTTTCCCCATACGCATTATGAAATGAACTGTGCGGACTGGGCAAGGAAATAAGTAATTATGGAGGCCTACATAATTATGGAATTCAGTGCACAGAAACCACAGAAAGTTTTGTCATATGTTAAGACCAACAGTGGCAAGAGTAATGATACGGGAGAAGTCTTGGACTTCGACCAATGTCATTTATTCTCACACTTCCCAATTCTGATTTCAAGCACACACAGTTTCCTATGATAAGTCGTCATAAGAAACGTTCTTCTGTCAGTAGTTCAAAACTCCATGTTTTGTTACTACAAGGACTTCACTTTGATAGTTGACATTTTCGCTAAGAATCCAAACATGGCCCAGAGTTCTACTTAGGATTCAAGTGGTTTCATTCAAAGCGAAAACATCACCGTCGTCCCCACAAGTTTCTCCTAAAATTTAATTTCGGGACGAAATTTCCTAAAGTAGGGGAGACTGTAACACCCGTGTCATTCCAACCATCAAACAAATGCCAAACCAATGAAATATTGTATTTCATACTTGGGATTTGTAAAAATATGTGTATCGTTTGCACATATCGACTCTTGTTCGATTTCAAGCTTTAAATTGCTTTCTGGAGGGTTATACGCACTCTGAGGTGTAGATATAACCAGTTTAATCCAACGAACACTCCAGAATAGTGAAATAGGCTTAACATACCTTATATAACCTTTACATAACTTAGATATAAGTTTTGGAAGGTTTGGTGTGGTGAAATCAAAGTTAAATCGCTTACAGGGACTAAAGTTGACAAACTGCGAAAGTATGCCAATTTGAACTGTAACAGACCTTCCGGAACATGACCATAAGTTAAACATACCACAAATATCCTTTACATAGCTTAGAAATAGGCTTTGAGGTGTTCGGTGTGCTAAAATAAACTTTTGGGTCATTCAGGGACTAAAAGTGTCAAAAAGTGCACAAGTTTGCATTTTCGCGCATAACTTACGTTCTGAATACATCCGGACATCCAAAAATTTATATAAGCATGACTATATTATATTTTAGTGTTCGCCTTAAGAAAAATCCATTCGTCGCGTCATTTGGTTCGTTTTTCGCGCTTATGCGCATTCCGTCGTAATTAAGCGAACATCGCGTTCGTACGGCCAAACGAACCGACATCCATGATATTTTTGAACACATTTTAAGTTCCCTATACTTTAACTTCATTTTTGAGCTTTGAAATGGGGTTAACGGGCCTTAAACGTGTCGAAAATGGCCTAAATACAGTTCAGGGACCAAAAGTGTAATTCTGCCAAATAGTGCCTAGCGGTGCGCTACACTTTAAGCGTAGCGGTGCGCTAGGGGTCTGCAGACCAGATGCAGAGTACCAAACAGCCTGTTTGCAGCAGTTTAACCCACAACCACATGTTCCTAATTATCTAGTCATAAGATAAGGATGGAATTTTAGTCACCATAAGGTCCCGACACTTGTACGGTTACGATTAAGGCACGGTTTCCTTGAAACGATCTTAACGGTGGACCAAATACTATAAATACCCCACCCCCATTGCTTTAAAACTTACAAGAATTCTGATTTGAGAGCTCTAAGTTGAAACCATTGTTTCATACCTGAGTTCTTGAGTCGGGATTAGCATTCGGGGACCCTGGGTTAGTATTCTTTCGTTCTTTTCCTTATTTTACTGCTTTTCGAGTCAGAAAGTCAAACTTTGTTTGACTTTCAGCGTTGACCAGTAATGGTCAATGCGAAGTTCGTTTGAACTTCGCAACGTGAGTGTAATCACGTTGGTCATAGTCCCTTGGGACTATGCCCACTGATTACCACGTTGTCCAGAGTCGTAGGGTAGGCGATCTGATAAATCGCCTATACCTTCGAACTCGACCCATTTGGTCGATCATTAGGATCCGACCAAACACATTAGGTGACCATAGTAGGTAGGGAATAACCTTCCGAGGTTATACCCTATGGTCACATCGTTTAAGTAGTTGTATGATAGGTAGTTTATATGCCTTAGGTAAATTACCAGAATACCATTTTCATGTATAATTGGTAATTAAGCATATGTAACCTAAACTTTTGTCACATAACTGATTATGTAACATGTTTAGGCATATAACACTTGTCATAGGACTAGTTAGGCGGTCCGAACGCGTTTCACGCGAACGACGCGTTAAAGTAGCATAAGCTACCTAAACGGGTCGTAATGGGTCGTAGACACTTAGGTTAAGTTTCATTTAGTATATAGGCTTTGTTAAACCATATCATATGAGTTCCTACACTCATTTGGTTTACAAACCCTAATGCTACCCAATCTTCCGATTTAGGTCCGGTTATTTAACATAGTTACCTATATTAGGTGCCGTTTGATTTCCGTGATCTCTAGCATTGTTTGGTTGTTACTCAAGGACTACTGAGCAATCTCAAGTGAGTACATAGACCCCTCTTTTACTGTTTTCCAAACTGTTTTGGGGTGGAACACATGTGCCTACTTGTTACTTTCGTGCTTTCCTGTTTTCATATCATATACTGGTTATGTTCATTAGTACACTATTAGTACATTGATTTACATGACTTTTCTGCTTTGTATGTTAACTTAGCATACTTAGTACATCGTTTTACATTACATTTCTGTTGCATATGTTTACTCAGCATATGGACACATTATTTCAGTTCACATGCTATGTATGTCTGTTGTTGCATACTTAGTACAGATATTTCAGTTCACATGCTATGTATGTCTGTTGTTGCATACTTAGTACAGATATTTCAGTTTACATGCTATGTATGTATGTTGTTGCATACTTAGTACACTTATTATTCATTACATGCTTACATTTTGGCAATTGGTTTAAACATAGACATTGTACATTGTTGGTTTGGTTTGAGTAAGTGATTAAGTAACGAGGCGTGTGTAATATGATACAAGCATGGTGGATACGCCGCTGGTACTTCCTATATATAAGTGTTTGTATTGTATTACATATCGTAGCGTTATTTGAATCATTTCAGGTTGAGACATAGAACATTTTATACAAATAGCATATTTTTCACAAGACTTTGATTTACAAACAACTTATCTAATACAAACTCATTTTACATGGTTATTCATTTAACCATACATTATACATTATTTATACATATCATCTGATCTTATCGATTTTCAAATGATTTACAAAACAAAGCAAATAACAAGGTTCATGACTAAACATTTTCTCAAACATAAGTCATGAAACCTATTTTCACAAAACCTATGTATCTCACCGGCATTTTTATGCTGACGTACCATATTTTCACATGTGTTTTTCAGGAACTGTTGCATAAGATGATCAAGATATACATAGGCAGACTTGGGCTTTAGTGACAATAAAAGATGCAAGACTAGTTAATTATGTTGTATTTTCCTTGTTTGTTAAGACATTGTAACACTTTTAATTAATAAAACGAAACTTCAATTGCCATGGATTTGAAACGATTAATTCTGTTACAACACTCCCCGACGTTTCCGCCACGTTTTGTATGTTCCACGTGGTCGGGGTGTGACAATTGATGGGGTTTTTACGGTTCAAATTGGCTGATTTTTTGATATGTTGTGCGAAATTAGCTGATCTATAACCCTACAAATTTTCAGGTCAAAATTCCAAGCCGATTGGGAGAAATCTAAGATGTTTTGGTTCGAAAAAGTTATGAATATGATTGCTGTTAGTATTAATGTTCTTGGTGTTATCCGATCGGACAACAGTCCGAACGGACAGTAGTTCAAACCAAAGTTCCATTTTTCATTACATTTCACTAAATTTGTTGACTTGTTGACTAGTAGTCCGAACGGACAGTTGTCCGATCCAAAGCACATCACTGCAATTCATTAAAGTCTTTGACTTTGTTGACCCAACCGAACGGACAGTTGTCCGAACGGACAGCAATCCGAGTAATTACCTTCCACCCGTGTGAGTAACTTGGTCAACTTATTATGTCTTGTTAGTCAAAGCTATTAAATGCATTCGGTGAGCATGTGAATATTTTTACAGACCATGTGGTGAACGGTCCAATCAAGATATTGTGTTTTGAATTGATGATATCATATTCACGAGAATTAGTAATGATGACTGTAACACCCCAACCCGGAAGGGCTGACGTGTCACAATAACGGTAGTATCATAAACAAAAGTCATAATTCCATTTATTTATTTGATAAGGATACAACCACACTACAACTAAACTTAAGGTTAATATACAAGCGGACACATTCGACTTGATTAACTAACATCTTCAGATTTATTTCTAAGCTTTATTCTTCTCTCTTTTTCCCGCCCAAAGTAACCTGTGAACCTGTATATACAAAAAGTTTACGGAATGAGCCGAATGCTCAGTACGGAATAATAGGCTCAAATAACAAATAACGCTTTATATGAAATGTTATCCGAATGGAACTTTATGCGAAAATGATACGATGCAAGAACATAATTTCATAATCATATCTTACGGATGTACCCATGAGCAAACTTAAAACGTGACAATACACAGGTAGCTACTCCTGCATAATTATCACATGAGATGGCGAGTTGGCATACCCGTTATCCACCTCCTTAACTTAAATCCTATGATCGATCCATACGCCTCCTAATAGCCATATGTACCACACTTGTACTTAAGAGACGCCGTGAACTGATCTCTCCGTCACGGATGGAGCACATGATGTCGATGCCGCAACAACATGCTCGTGGGACACTCCACGAGAAGCGATACTCAGGGTATCAGAGTACAAATGGTCTTATTCACATAACTTATCAAAATATTTTCATAACAAGACGTAACATATATTGGAACATGCGATAACGAGTACAACTAACAGAAAACTATCGCATGACATAAAAGCTAATTCCAAAGTTTAGAATAGGAATTCAACGGACTGTCAAATGAATCGATAATCAAAGAAGTGAGGAGTGTACGAATTTAATGGGTTTATAACAATTTGAATATGAAGCAATAAGGAGTGGGGTAAGGATCCGTACCTTAATAATTCCAAAGTGATGCTACCTTGTGATAATATTTCAGATTTATACGGGCAGAGTTTAGACTACTGATTAGTCTTTTAACCTAATTTAAATAATATGCACACAAACTAGGTTAGTAACTTAATACAACATTTACGATAACTCACGAGATTAAAATCCTCACAACGAATGACAAAGTGCGATACTTAAACAACCATCGGATTCACAATTAATGACAAAGTGAAATCACTTAAACATCCATCGGATTCACAACGAATGACAAAGTGTAAACACTTAAACATCCATCGGAATCACAACTAATGACAAAGTGAAATTACTTAAACATCCATCGGAATCACGACTAATGATAAAGCATAACCCAAATTTGAGCAGCACTTAAACATCCATTGGATTGATTTCAATCAATCGAACATTGAATCGTATCAGCGATTGAATTAATACCCTGTTCTGCAGCACCCCGCTATACTAATTAGTGTTTTCGTGTGTGTTAATTGTAGTAAACAGAACATAACGCGATGCCTGAAACGAATTTCTTCGTCGAATGAACACCAGAAATCGAGTCCCACTGCCCTCTATTTATAGTCGAATTTTGACCTTGTCGCGGCCCGCGTGAACATTTAACCTATCCTTACGCGGCCCGCGTAGAAACTTATTTTATGCATAGGGTTGCCACGTGTGGGACTAGCCTAGCTGAGTCGATGAATTTTATTATTTTAATTTAGACAGCGAGATAAAGGGATAATCGTCAATAGGGAATACCCCCCCTGAGTTTTAGGGGCCCTGATCCTGATTCTGATTGTTCTGAAATTTGTAGGGTTTGTGCAGAATTACTTGGGTGTCTTAATTAGGGTTTCCTATTGGATAATTTATAAATAATAATAATAATTTTGGTTGATATACAGAAAGATGGATCATAAGATAAATATATATTATTATTATTCTTTTATTTCTAGAATAATGATTTTTAAATTTAGGGTTATTA
The DNA here is from genome assembly GCA_030545235.1 of Helianthus tuberosus. NCBI lineage: Eukaryota > Viridiplantae > Streptophyta > Magnoliopsida > Asterales > Asteraceae > Helianthus > Helianthus tuberosus. Next base: position 14,203 of record JARYGA010000899.1, on the reverse strand, counting down.
CAATGACAGTATGCATGTGATTTTGTCAAACTGCATGTCATAAGTTTGTATGTGGTGAAAGTTAATGTTCATTGTAGAGGTCAAAGAGTCAACAAGCTAACCGTTCGACCAGCGTCCCATCCGTTCGACCAGCGTCCCATCCGTTCGACCAGCATCCCATCCGTTCGACCGGCCCATTCGATCCAAGTTTTCAGGCCCATTCGATTGGACAGCATCTCATCCCAACCGTACGGACAGCATTTCATCCCAACTGTACGGACAACATCTCGTCCCAACCGAACGGACAACATCTCATCTCATCAGGTCGAACAACATAGTCACCAGATCGAGAAGTGATCTGACCGACGAACACTTAAGTCTATTGACGAACTTTAGTGTTGACGAACCTTCAGTCGTTGACGAACACTACATCGTGTTGACGAACCCTTCAGCTTTGACGGACTTTAAATTGATATTATCTTTGAATTCATTAAATTGATATTATCCACTAAATCAATCGGTCCTATTAAAATTAGTTGGTATTAAAGGGGTGTCAGGTCCATTTATTACATCTTGTTTGGCCCAAGAAAGGTTTGTTGTCAGATTACATTTTGTGTTTAAAGTCCATAATTGCGGCCCTATAACAATTCAATGTGCATTTGAGTTGAGTGGATTCAAGGGTCCAATCAGATCATTTGAGCAGCCCACTTATTGTTGTCGGCCATTTTCTATTAATTCAAAGAGGGTAGTGTTAAGGTGTCGAACCATCACTCGATCGGTTCACCACCCGATCCGCTGTCACCCGATTCTAATCATTTCATTCTGTCTGTTTGCAGGTAATTCATAAAGTGCGAATATCAAGAATTTGTTTGAAGATGTCAAGCGGTGGTGAAGAATTTTACAACACGTTTTACAATGCCTTTACTTCAGAATCATCCGAAAGAAGATCTGAAACAAGAGAGTATTCAAAAGAGATTTCAGATAATTTGAAATACGACAATTTATACGGAAACCAACAGAAACCACCGAAATTAATGAATGTTGAAGATTATAACTGGTGGAAAAATCGGTTTGAGGGTTGGGTTAAAGCTTTTGCAACTGAAAGTTGGTTAAAATTAAAACAAGGATATAAAGAACCAACAAAAGAAGGAGGAGAGTTATTAACCGAAGAAGAGTTCACAGAAAAAGATTTAAAAAATGTTGTAGCTGAATACCGAATGATTACATTGTTACATCAGTCAGTGAGAGAAGACAGTATTTCACTACTTGAACATGAGAAAGCATCAAAGGGTTTGTGCGAAGCTTTAGAAAGAAAATGTACTGGTGGTGAGCTGATTATTAAAAAACAAGCGTTCGTTATTGAAAAAAGAATTTGATTTGTTTGCTTGTATGAAAGGTGAAACTGTTCTACATATGATTGAAAGATTCGTTCATCTTAAATTTGAAATGGAAAGAGTTGGTGTGTCAAAAAATAATGAAGAGATCATTGATAAGTTGATAGAAGCTGTTCCAAATGAAGACGACTGGTTATACTATGTCATGATTCTCAAAAACAGCAATGATATGAGCAAGGTGACTCTAGACTGGCTAATTGAGAAACTTGAGGGGCATGATCTAGAAATCAGGAAACAAAACAAAATAGGAAGCCAGCTGTATAAACAAAATGTCGATTTATGTGACACCCCAGGGAAACGAGTAAACACCGCAACTTAACTAGCTTCCTCAGTAACTACGCACTAAATTTTGGGACGAAATTCTCTTAACAGGGGATCGGGTGCAAGCTTTGAAGTAATGATGATCATCATCTTGGAAATGCACCCTTCTAATCCTAAGGTAATCATACCCAACTTTTGGCCAATAGAAACAAGATCCACTTTACACAAAATCTAAACAAAATATCTTTAATAATTTGGGCAGATTTTCGGTTGGGGGGGGGTAAAGTGTAAATTTTTGTTAATTAATAGGTATTAAGTTAGAAGGTTAAGGGTATTTACAAGTATAGTGGGTGTATGTCATGTTTACATGGTGCATGGGGATTTTTGTGACCATAAATAATTAAGAAAGATAAAATAATATTTCTGAAAATATTTTAGTGTCCCGGAAAATGTCTGGTAGTTCGGTTACGTATCGTTCCGTTAAAGCGTTTAATTTCACCGTATAGCGTCTTATACATATATTTTTGTAACGAAATTTATTCCTAACACACAGGAAAATATACCGGACTATTTAGTAACTTTTCTGTATACTACTAGTATGCTAACACGCACATGTAAGTATAACACAGTAATCAGAGAGCAGTTAAATGATTCAGCACAGTCATCAAGTACTTTTATTATCATTAATAAACTGTAAGGTTACATGCAAATTTGAGGGTTGTCACATTCTCCCCCTGTTAAGAGAATTTCGTCCCGAAATTTAGTGTGTAGTTACTGAGGAAGCTAGTTAAGTTGCGGTGTTTACTCGTTTCCCTGGGGTGTCACATCATCCCCCCGTTGATTTGGAATTTCGTCCTGAAATTCTGTAGTAGCTTCAGCCTCAGTAGTGGTTGCACTTTTTCCGAACAACTGGGGATATCTGAGTTTCATTTGGTCTTCTCGTTCCCAGGTATACTCTGGGCCACGACGAGCATTCCAACGAACTCGGACCAGAGGTATCCTGGTATGCTTGAGGATCTTAACATCTCGATCCGTAATCTCTACAGGTTCCTCGACGAATCGCAGCTGGTCGTCGATAGTGAGTTCCTTCAGAGGGACTATGTGGGTCTCATCTGACAGACACTTCTTCAGATTCGACACATGGAAAACATTGTGAACTCCGCTGAGTTCTTCAGGTAGATTCAACCTATAGGCGACTTTGCCAATTTTCTCAATGACTTCGAAGGGTCCGACATAACGCGGATTGAGTTTGCCTCGTTTGCTAAAGCGGACTACACCTTTCCAAGGTGAGACTTTGAGTAGCACTCGATCCCCAACCTGGAGCTCGAGTGGTTTTCTTCCCTTATCAGCATAACTTTTCTGACGGTCACAAGCTGCCGCCATTCGCTGTCGTATCTGAGCAATTCTCTCGGTGGTGTCTACCACATGTTCTGGGCCAGTGATTTGGCTGTCACCAACTTCTGCCCAACAGAGAGGTGATCGGCATTTGCGTCCGTATAATGCCTCAAACGGAGCGGCTTGGATGCTGGTGTGGTAGCTGTTGTTGTACGAAAACTCCACCAGCGGGAGGTGCCTTTCCCAGCCATTACCAAAATCGATTACACATGCCCTAAGCATGTCTTCAAGGGTTTGGATGGTGCGTTCAGATTGCCCATCCGTCTGCGGGTGATAAGCGGTGCTCATATCTAAACGTGAGCCAAAGGACTTGTGCATTGCTTGCCACAGTTCAGAAGTAAAACGTGCGTCACGATCAGATATAATAGAGGTTGGCACTCTGTGCCTTGATACCACTTCCTTTAGATAAATGTCTGCAAGAGTAGAAAACTTATCCGTTTCTTTGATAGCAAGAAAATATGCAGACTTGGTCAGTCGATCTACGATCACCCAAATGGTATCATTTCCGCGCTGAGATCTGGGCAGGCCGGTCATGAAATCCATGGAAATTTGCTCCCATTTCCATTTCGGGATCTCCGGTTGTTGAAGTAGGCCTGATGGTTTCTGATATTCAGACTTGACTCTCGCACAAGTCAAGCACTTGCTGACGTAGGTTGCTATGTGGGCTTTCATGCCAGGCCACCAGTATGTGGTCTTTAAGTCGTGGTACATCTTATCCGAACCAGGATGTACTGAATAACGAGACTTATGTGCTTCATCCATCACAAGCTCGCGTAGGTTTCCATACAGTGGGACCCAGATGCGCCCTGTTACATAGTAAGCGACGTCTTCCTTTTGTTCTAGCCGCTGCCTCGATCCTCGTAGGGACTCAGCCCTGATGTTCTCTGCTTTCAATGCTTCAACCTGAGCATCACGAATCTGAGCGGGAAGGTTAGATTGGATGGTAAGCTGTAGAGCACGTACACGCCTAGGTATGGTATCCTTTCGACTTAGGGCGTCGGCCACAACATTGGCTTTGCCCGGATGATACTTGATTGCGCATTCATAATCGTTCAAGAGCTCAACCCATCGGCGTTGACGCATGTTTAACTCCTTTTGTTTGAAGATATGCTCGAGACTCCTGTGATCGGTGTAAATGGTGCACTTGGTACCGTACAGGTAATGTCTCCATATCTTAAGAGCGAAAACAACTGCTCCCAGCTCCAGATCGTGAGTAGTGTAGTTTCTTTCGTGAACTTTAAGTTGGCGCGATGCGTAGGCAATGACCTTGTCACGTTGCATCAATACGCAACCAAGTCCTTGGATGGAAGCGTCGCAATAAACCACGAAATCATCGGTGCCTTCGGGCAATGAGAGGATAGGCGCGCTACAAAGTCTATCCTTTAGATGTTGGAATGCGGACTCTTGTGCATCACCCCAACGATAGATGACGCCCTTCTGAGTCAGTGAAGTGAGAGGTTGCGCAATCTTGGAGAAATCTTTGATAAACCTTCTGTAATATCCTGCCAAACCCAAGAATTGGCGGATTTCTTTTGGTGTGCGTGGTGCAGGCCAGTTCTTGATTGAGTCAACCTTCGATGGATCAACATGAATCCCATCCTTGTTTACCACATGGCCTAGAAAGTGGACTTCGCGAAGCCAGAAGTCACATTTTGAAAACTTGGCATACAATTGCTCTTTTCGAAGAAGTTCCAACATAAGTCGTAGATGCTGCTCGTGTTCCTCCTGACTCTTAGAATAGATCAGGATATCGTCGATGAACACAATAACGAACTTATCCAGGTAAGGCTTGCACACTCGGTTCATGAGATCCATGAAGACCGCTGGTGCATTCGTCAGCCCGAATGGCATAACCAGAAACTCGTAATGGCCGTAACGAGTTCTGAATACTGTTTTGGAGACGTCCTCATCTCGGACCCTCAGCTGATGGTATCCCGATCTCAAGTCAATCTTGGAGTAATAGCTCGACCCTTGCAACTGGTCGAACAAGTCGTCAATACGTGGAAGAGGATAACGATTCTTCACAGTCACCTTGTTGAGTTTGCGGTAGTCAATACACATCCTGAAGGTACCATCTTTCTTCTTTACGAACAAGACTGGAGCTCCCCAGGGCGAAGAGCTAGGACGAATAAAACCTTTTTCCAAGAGTTCTTGTAGTTGTGTGGACAGTTCTTCGAGTTCTGATGGACCTAGACGATGTGGTGCTCGAGCTACTGGTGCTGCTCCAGGAGCTAGCTCGATTTGAAATTCAACTTGGCGGTGAGGCGGAAGACCAGGCAATTCCTCAGGAAATACCTCAGGAAAATCGCGCACAATAGGAATGTCTTCAATTCTCTTCTCTTCCGTGGATGTGTCAGTGACGAGCGCTAGAATGGCAGTGTGGCCCTTTCGTAGACATTTCTGGGCCTTAAGGAAAGAGATGATGCCTTCGACAGCACCACTCTTGTCGCCACGAATCACAAGAGGGTCTTCACCAGATCGAGGAATGCGGATGATTTTCTCCTTGCAAACAATCTCCGCTTGATAACGAGATAGCCAATCCATTCCAATAACGACGTCGAAACTTCCCAGTGTGATAGGAACAAGATCGATAGGGAAAGTCTGGCCAGCTAAGACGAGGTTACACCCTTTAACTACGTGTGTGGCTTCAAGACTTTTACCATTTGCTAGCTCTACCGCGTGTTTGGTGTTCAAAAGTGTTGGAGTGCGCTTAAGCATTTGGCTAACTTTTAAGGACACATAACTAGTATCGGCACCTGAATCGAATAAAACAGTAACAAAGAAGTCATCCAGAAGAAACTTACCCATCACAACGTTGGGATCGTTCCTTGCATCACCCTGACCAATCACGAAAGCACGACCTCTTGCTCCATTACCATTGTTGTTACCCCCGTTGTTACCTCCATTGTTGTTCCCGTTTCCCTGGTTGTTGTTGTTGTTCTGATTCTGGTTAAGCTGGGGACAGTTCTTCTTAAAGTGGCCTTCAGCGCCACACTGAAAGCATCCTTTATTTCCCTGCTGATACTGCTGCTGGTGGTTCTGTGGGGCTTGTTGTTGTTGGCGATTCCGATTCGCAGGACGCGGGCTCCTGCAATCCCTAGCTTCATGACCCAACTTGTGACATCTCTGACAACGACCTTTGTTGCACTGACCACTATGGTGTCTGTTACATTTGTTGCACTTTGGGTGGTTTCCTCGATACCCACCCTGTCCTTGATTACCGGAGGATTGCTGATCCGGACTCTGGTAGTCGTCAGTCCTTCGCTGCTGAGACTGACCCGAAGCAGAACCCTTACTGGAGTTTCCATCCCATTTTCGCTTGTTGTCGGTAAGTACATCAGAAGTAGCTGTAGCACTGATACGTTTGGGTAGCTTGTTTTGCTCCACCGCCTGGTCGGTGAGACGATGAGCCAACTTGATAATTTGCTGAATGGTACCCAGGTTGGCTGAAGTTACGTGACTTTGAATTGCTGGTACAAGGCCCTTGAGGTACAGCTCAATTCGTTTGATGGGAGGGTCCACCATAGTTGGACACAGGATGGCCAACTCATTTGACCTCTTAGTATACGCCTCAATCTCAGACCCCGTCATTTTCAGATTGTAAAATTCCACTTCTAGCTTGTGGATGTCATCCCGACTACAGTACTCCTCCTTGATCAGCTCTTTAAAACCATTCCAGGGTGTGGCATTAGCAACTGCCAGTCCTAGTAGTTGAACCTGCGCCTTCCACCAGGTTAACACGGCTCCTTCAAGTGTTCCGGTAGCATATTTCACCCTACGGTCTTCGGGGCATTCGCACATCTTAAAAACTGACTCAAGCTTTTCAAACCAGTGAAGAAGGCCCACTGCTCCTTCGGTGCCACTAAAAGTGGTAGGTCGGCAGTCCATGAACGTCTTGAATGTGCACACAGGAGTTTGAGCATGTTGACCTCCTGCAGGGACAGCTGCGAGTGCCTCAGCAACTCGTTCGTTGATCAAAGCCGTCAGCTGGGCTTGGGTTAGGTTCAAACGTCCACTCATGATCTTCACAACGAAATAACGTAGGTGAGAAAAAGTGTCGCGAAGGTGCGTAAGTGTGGAACGATAGTAGAGAGTAAGCACGCAAGGTTCAAATAACAATTACCACATTATCTAATGCACAGTGAGAACTATCTAACCGACAATATAACATAATCATACCACTTATGGTGTCGAGTCTTGCACGTGGAGCGAAGCGTCGTTGTGGATCGTTGAGCACTGTACAGGTTATAGTCTGGTTTTTATCAAAAAGCTTTTCCCTTTTTTAAAACCAAGTTCACTATAACCAATGGCTCTAATACCAATCTGTCACACCCCCAAAATCCACCACGCGGGGTATCACCGCTTGGAGACGTGACATGACCAGGATCGAGCCACCAATCATACTGAACAACGTACTTAAGTAGATAAAGACAATCACAATACGATTGGTGACCAAGAGCTAGTTAACCAAGTTTTTAATTTAGACAGCGGAAGCATAAACGTAAAGTTCAAAACATAAGTTCGCAGTTCAAAAGTTTAAAGTCCAACACATAGGTTTAATAAGTTCATAATGTTTTAAACATTAAACACTGGACATAGCCGTCCGCACACCACAACGACTCCTTCCTCGTGCAAGCTCCAAATGATTAGCGACCTGTAAGGCATGTAACAACGAGTCAACAACAAAGTTGAGTGAATTCACAGTTGGTTGTTTAGTTATAGCATTCGTTTCGTAAATGATCTGTTCGTTTGAAAACCATGTATCGTATAAGTTTGCATCGCGGTCTTTCTGACATGTTTGCGAAGATTAGTGGGGGTTTCCCATGTGTTACTAGACCACGCGTATCGACTGCTACGAAAATATAAGAGGTGCCCTAAGTCAATGTCTATCAGCATTGACCCTTTGCCCATAGTCCATTAGTACACGCCCGTCCGATTGGCACGGTGTGAGTTTTGTTAAACCTAATAGCGCTATTAACTAATGACCCGCTCGCCATAGGCCTCGGCGATTAAGTCGATAATTGAGGGACTTAAAGAGATAGAGTTGATGGTCTTATGATCGTGTACGTAGGTTTTACGTACGTGCCCTTCAATCCGAGGACAGTAGTAAGTATGAGTGTACGTAGGTTTTACGTACGTGCCCTTCAATCCGAGGACAGTAAAAAAGTAGTTTAATAGTAATGATAGTACAAGTAGTTATTCAATCCCATTCCCAACCCCTGGGAATCCCATGCCTTAGAAAGAGTGTGAACTCACCTTGGTTGCTCGGTTTGACTCTCAAATATAGCTAATAGTCGAGTTCGGTCAATCATGTCCTAGTATGATTACCACTTAGTTTATTAGTGATTTCAAATAGGACACAAAGTTCCTACACGTATTTATCACATAACATGCATCACTCTAACGGTTCATGCCCATATAACCTTCCCATCTATTCCCCACTCATAGACAAACATACAACATTGCACATAACACTTTTATTGACATGCAACATGTTCTATCATTCTCGGATAACCTACTCGACATTTAGACACGCAAACCACTCCTTATGTCGTTTCAGCTTTATTAATCCAAAACTGGGCTGTTTTCGAGCATTTTAATAAAATAGTTAACCTTTTCCAAAAATTCTCAAATTTTTACAGAAGGTCATATTTAACCCACGATTTGTTGTGTAAAAATTTCGGATATCAGTTCATTACCAATTTTGTATAAAAATTCTTTTACTCGACTGCAATCAGATTTGATACTTTCTGATTGCAGTTTTACAGAAAAATTCACTAAAAATCAATCGTAAGTCGGATCGTCGAAATTCCAGTTGGAGGGTCACAAAAACAACCGTGACTATCTACGGTAAAAATTCCATGAGCTTACTCTGCTCAGGTTTTAAGTTTGGACTCTGATTACAACACACTTTTTCAGCAGAAATATTTCAGCTTTGAGCTGCTGTCTAAAATAATACTTTAAAAATAGTAAACGACCTCGGAAAATTTCGATTCCAGTTCCATTTGTTCAGATATTCAAAATTACACAATTTAGACTCCAGAACTCAAATTTTTCGATTAAAGATGAACCCGTTACAGCCTGTTGAAGCAGGCTGGAAATTTCAAGCAGCAAGCTGTTTATATGTAGAAGTGACTAAAAACGCATAAACAAAGACTCTAACCATGGTGTATCGAAGGATAATTGTTCAAACATCATGCATGCATTTACCAAACCCAAACTAACCAGATTTCATCTTCAAACAAACTTTTTATGTAGGGTTTTTATGCAGAATTTTATGTTCATATAATTAGTGTTTAAACTTTTGTGTGTGTCATAAACATTCAACAAATCGTAACAAGAATCAAGGTGGAACAAGAGTATGAAGGGACTTACTACTAGCACAAGGCTAGGGTAGTAATCTTAGGATGAGATGATGGTGAAAAGTTGGTGACAAAGCTTGAATCAAACTTCCTTGAAAGCCCTTCAATCTTACACTTCTATGGATGAGCTTCAACCTTTGAATGAGAGCTTTTAGTGGAAGAAATGGAGATGGTGAAGAATGATGGTGGTGATTTCGGTTATGACAGAGGGGGGGGGGGGTATGTGAGCCGAAATATAGAGAGAGGAGATAGGGGATCGGGTGCAAGCTTTGAAGTAATGATGATCATCATCTTGGAAATGCACCCTTCTAATCCTAGGGTAATCATACCCAACTTTTGGCCAATAGAAATAAGATCCACTTTACACAAAATCTAAACAAAATATCTTTAATAATTTGGGCAGATTTTCGGTTGGGGGGGGGGTAAAGTGTAAATTTTTGTTAATTAATATGTATTAAGTTAGAAGGTTAAGGGTATTTACAAGTATACTGGGTGTATGTCATGTTTACATGGTGCATGGGGATTTTTGTGACCATAAATAATTAAGAAAGATAAAATAATATTTCTGAAAATATTTTAGTGTCCCGGAAAATGTCTGGTTGTTCGGTTACGTATCGTTCCGTTAAAGCGTTTAATTTCACCGTATAGCGTCTTATACATATATTTTTGTAACGAAATTTATTCCTAACACACAGGAAAATATACCGGACTATTTAGTAACTTTTCTGTATACTACTAGTATGCTAACACGCATATGTAAGTATAACACAGTAATCAGAGAGCAGTTAAATGATTCAGCACAGTCATCAAGTACTTTTATTATCATTAATAAACTGTAAGGTTACATGCAAATTTGAGGGTTGTCACAATTTATACTACAGAGGAAACATGTTTGATCAAAAGTCAAAAACGGGATTTAGTGCTGGAAGCTCAAGGGATTCATCTCAGCAAAGTTCTTCAAGAGATTTGGGTTATCATTCAATTGGTTCAAATTCATCGAATCCAAACATAGTCAATTGCAATGTCGCTATAGATCTGAAAAACTCTCAAAGTCTGAATGCAGAAGTTGCCAAGCAACAAATGGTGTTCTTAGCATTTGTCCTGGAATCGTACGAAAGTCTGATTGCGGGAAAAGTTGGAAACCCGAAAAGGACAAAGGAAGATTATGATCAGATCGATCCAGAAGAGATGGAGCTAATAGATATTAAATGGTGCATGGCTAGCACAATGAGGAGAGCACAACGCTTCATGGAGATCACTGGAAGATCATCTTTGGGATCTGCTGATTCGAAATTGGGGTTTGATAAGGCAAAAGTTACCTGTTTAAAATGCAAATAGAAAGGACACTTTAAGAGAGAGTGTACAAACAGGGAAACTGACGAACCCACGAATCCATTCAGAGATGATTATTATAAGAAAGCAATTTATCATCGCAACAGTGGATCATCAAATGTGAATCAGAAACAGATCGATGAAGGGTCGTCAAAGGAAAAATCTAGGGCGATGGCCGTTATTCAAGAAGACAAAGGTTATGACTGGAGTCAAGTTCTTCCTAAAGAAGATTATGTTGGATCTGCATTTGTAGCCGATGTGGATTATGATAATTGGTGGAGAAGGGAGAGCGCGAGATATGAGATTAGAAAGTTGAAAGAACCATTCAAAGAAGCTCGGAGAGCCAATAGATGGAATGCTGAACTGGAATGTTACATGGATCCACAGGGTAATCCAGTGGTTGATCCGGAAAAGGTGGATTTTGATGCAGTAACAAATCTTTTTCCAGATCAGGACACTTATAATACAAGAAGGTTATCTGAAAAAGGTTATGAGGCTGATCTGTTGAACAAAATAAAAGAAATTTTTGAAGCAAGTCTGCCAAAGGTGGTAGAAATGAAGAGGGGGAAAGAAGTAGAGTTGAAAAGGCTGGTAGAAGAGGTGAAGATTCTGGCAAAGAATGGTGTTGAAGAAGAACGGAATATGGAAGAAGAAGAGAAGAAAAAAGAAGTCCAGAAAGTTGAAACAGAAGAATCATCAGTGCTGAAAGAAACTGAGGTAAATGAATCTTCTGATTTATCAAATGCTGAACTTGTTGATAAAAATGAAAACAAGTGCAGGAATTGCATAGAAATATGCAAAGCCTGTACCGAAAAAGATGAAATGATAAAAACAAAAGATATTGAAACAAATAAACTTGAAAATGTTTTCAAAATAAAATGTAATGAAATGATTGAAAAAGAAGAAATATTGAAACAAAAGGTTGAAAAGCTGACACAGAAATGTCAAGATTTTGAAAAAGAAAATGAGATTTTGAGAGAAATGTGTACAGCAAAATGTGTTGGTTAGGTTGAAAAAGAAAATAAGTTTCAAGATTTTCAAAACGAGTACGATAATTTGAAGTGGTCAAATCAGAGAGTACAAGAAGCTTATGATACTTTGAAGAGACAAGTCAAATGTTTTGACGAAAGATTGTCTGAAACTTTAACAACTAAAGGACTGTATGAGAGAAAGTTTAAAGAAAAGCAACTTGAATTAAACAAGTGTGTTGATGAAGTTGCTAATCTCAAACAAGTTCTGGTTGAAAAAGAAAAGATTGTTACAAAACTTCAAAGTTATCATAGTTCTTCATACATTCTCGAACGCATTTTCAACATCACACCAGATGACAAAGATTCTGATAAGAATAAAAAGGGTATTGGTTCAGAATTTCACCAGGTACCACCACCATTGAGAAATAAATATACTTTTTATGATGAGGAAAAGGTGGCAAAAGGTCTGAATATCGTTGACCAATTACCTGAAAGTATCGATGTGACTTACGCCAAATCTAATGAAGCTGATGATTCAGAGGTGGTAAGTAAGGTTGTTGAAAGCATTTTGAAAGATGAGTCAACCAAAGGTAAGTCTGAATCACATGATGAAAATGAGGGAAATTTTCATGATGACTATATTAAACAGTCAAAATCTGAGAAAGTTGTGAATGATGATTCAAAAGGATTGGTTTATACCATGATTAGATCGGACAAATTATTCTTAGATATTGTATTCCCGATTCAAAATGTGATTTCAGAAAAAATGACAAAGTGTTTAAACTGGTTGAGATTGAGAAATCAGAAATTTCAAAATTTGTTGGGAAAAACAAGAAAATTTTTTATAACAAGCCTGGTTACAAAAAGAAGAATATGAAAGCAGGGTTGGGTTATAAAAAGAAACATAATCAAAATAAAAAGTTTGAAAAGAAAATTTTTCAAAAGAAAATGAACTTTGTTCACAGGAAAAGTTCGGAAGAAGAGAAAGAACTCCAATTTAGACGACAGTCTAATGAAGAGTTCTATGCTCAGAAAAAGAAACAATAAAAGGCTAAAGATGTTTCGAGGAAAACTTGTTTTAAATGTGATAAAATTGGACATCTTGCATGAAAGTGTCCAAACTCAAAGCCTGTTGATGTTGAAAAACAGAAATGTGAGAATGTGAAACAAAAGTCTACCAGATTTGATTCTAAACAAACTTGGAGGTATAACACAAACAAGTTTGCTTTGAATCAAACTTGGAAACCAAAACAGGCTAGGTCTGATTCAAGACAAACCCAGAATTCTCACACACCCAGATTCAGAACAACACAAAGTTGGCAAACATCAGTTGATATGACAAAGCCAAATCAATTTTGGAAACCAAAAGTTGTTCAAAGTCAAAATAATCAAAACGAGTCACGATTTTACAAAAGAAGTGCTTCAAAAGGACAGAACTGGGTGGTTAAAAAACAAGTGACTTCTGTGAATGAAGAAAAAGTTAAAGTCAAAGATGAAAAAGTTTTTGTACGAGATGACAAAGATTTTCCATCATTGAATGAATATTGTGTTGAAATGCCTAAGGTCAAACAGACCTGGGCTAAATTGTTCAAGTAATTGAGTTTTTGTGAATGTGCAGGTGCTCATGAAGTTTGATTGTCAAGGAAGAGAATTGATGAGCAGCCTGGCACAGGAAGAGAAGGCTGCTGATCCCTGGTTTGGTTGAACAGGGAGTTTATCAGTTTTTGTACATAAATAAACCATATTTCAAAACCCTAAAAATTAAAAATTTGAAAAATAAAAAATATGTTTGTTTTTAAATTTGTCAAATATCCAAAAAATTTCAAAAATATGTTGCTTGAATACCCCGAAACCCTCACGGCTGAACAAACATGATTACTTTCACAAGATTGAAAAACGGTTTTCAAACTGTCGAAAATCAATGGGTTGTAAATCATGGGGGTATGTTATATTTTCTGCAAAACAGAGCAAGTGAAGCAGAAAATGGATGGCGAGACAAAGCTATCTATATCGGTTTGTCAATTTTTCTTTAAATGTTTTGAATTTTAGGGGGAATAAGAAAATTTCAGAAAATCCAAAAACATTAGAAAATTTGAAAAAGCCAAAAACATGATAAAATTCAAAAATGAGTTTTTGTGTTGAAAGGGGAAATGATAGTACATCAGCTAGACGGTTGCAGTACGCTAAAGAAATGTAAAGTTTAAACGAGTTAAGCAGTCTCGCTGATGATATGCCGATAGGTTTTTATACATTTAGTAAGTTTGTTCGGGATATAAACCTAAATCATTTCTTGCTTATTACGTGGGGAACATCTCTCAGATATATAGGTAACCCCTGAAATCCTGTTTGAAAGGCTCTATTTCTGACATACTAGTACGTGATGATATCTGGGGTATTATACCAGGACTTCTAATTTTGTGGGAGCAATAGCTTAGTCCTCGTATAATACTCTGCACTGCTTTATTCTTAAAGCCCCCCTAAGCATAAAAATGATGAAACATTGAAAAAT